>JAVSBS010016502.1:2536-45330 GCA_033124195.1 Coracias cyanogaster | reverse complement strand
CAAGGGTCTTGTTAAAAAGCAAGAAACCCCCCTGTCGCTATGTGAATATGTGAGTGAGTGAAGCGGAGGTATGCCTCCTCTTCTTTGCTTCCCTCCTTCTCTTGCTGTGTCTTTAACACAGTTCACAGAAGCTCGTTAGGGAGTAGAAACTCCAAGGTCAGGCAGAAGACAGCCGCGGCCATTATCTTCCGTAATGAAAAGACTTCAATTGGAATAAAGCCTCGTCTCTCTCTCCAGACCCCCCCTGTACAAGCCATTTGCTGGCCGTGTAGGGGAGGGAAGGGAAATTAGGACCAGAAAACTGACGCAGACCACTTGCAGACAGATAGCAGCAGAGTGTGTTCAAATTCTGAATATATCAGACAGTCCTGGCCCTCAGTGAACTCTGCAACAGGGGGGCAAAGGAGCCGTAGTCCTTGCCATTCTGGTGCCAATGCCGAGAGAGAGAGGGAGGTGTGGCTTCTCCCCCCTTTTATAGACTTCTTATCTTGTTTTCTGGAAGAATCCAGCCTTTTCGACAATCCCAGGATCCTTGGGGGGGGCAAAGGTCTATGCAAAGGCTCATGGGAGCCGCAAAGCATTACTGGGAAAGGCGTTCACTGCCTCAGGGAGATATAAATCTCCGTTCATGACAATACTGATACAGTACCTCCACAGAAATAAGTTCACCAATGTTCTCCTGAGTCTGAGAAGCGAGGAATTAAACTCTTTAAGTAACTGCAGCATTAAGATGCCTATTGTGTCACCTGAGCTTACATTAAATAGTCACAGGAGACAAGGGCGAAGGCCTTCAAATTTGAACTGTTCCAGGCAGAATATTCTGCCCTGACAAAAGTTTTCTAGTAAAGCTGATATAACACTTTTTGCACAGCACCAATGATAATCAGTGGTGCTACTTGCCTGTTAAGCTACTCAGTATGACCTGCCTCAACACACATCATCTGAGTTTAGTCACACTCCCTTTGTTCAATATTTTTTCTGCTATCTGCATATGTCTGTTGTGTCAGGTTAGAGAGAGGGCTGCCTCTAACAAAGGTGAAATAGGTAACCCCTACTGTAACCTGCTTTGCCTTTTGAGATTCTTGATTAAAGGAGCCCCATGGAAGAGTCTGGCAGAAGGACACCCTTAGGAAACACTTGGATTGACTGGTAATAAGAAATACATTAAAAAGTACTTGTGCATAAAAATGTGCCTACTTACTGCAACAGAAGTTTTTATCTGTTGCACTAAGTTAGAGGCAATGATTACCTTTCCTTTGAAAGGTACCTTAGAACAACGGGCTATTTTGTAATAGTCAAATAAGTTACTAGTGTTGTTTTATCTGTATAGTACTAATCTATGGTTTATTTTTCTCTTCTTCCTCTCCTTCTCCTTCCTCCCAGGATGAAAAGAATCAAGTACTAACAACAAACATCTGGCTACAAATGGTAAGTTTTGAAACACAGTATGTTTTTTTCCCCTTTGGTCTTTGAGTTTGATCTGGTGAGTGGTTTGAATTTTAGGAAACTTTCAAGCTTTTGTTCTCTATCTGGTCGCTTTGTGGTCAAAGCTAAAGTGAATTGAAAACTCTAAGACTGAGATTTAGGTCTTGATGTTTCAGGTACTTTTAAAAACTTTTAAGAATTCAAGTCACCAAATCTATGTTACTAATTCACTGTAGTTGATTTAGTCACTGTAAACTCTTGATTGTTCTAATATAACAGTGTCCTAAAAGTTCCAGGTAGAGCAACTGTAGGTTGCATACTATAGCAGCTAGGATGAGAATTTGCCATTAGTTGAATTCCCATCTGTATAGATGCAGGTGTCTTATCCATCATTTCAAGAAATCCATTATGCTGTGGTAAATCATTTGATTGCAAAAGAGAACTATATATGCAATAAATGCATTTCATCTGTAATAGCTCTTCTGATCAGTACTCTGAAAGTCATCAGATGGTTCTTCTGTTACAGAGGAAAAAATGTTCCAAAGAGCTTCATTATCTTTTGAGAGCGGCTGCCACTGTCCCAGCTGAATGTGCCTGCCACCCTACTTGCTTTGCTGTCTATCTCCTTAAGAAACTGCAGGAGGATTTTGATTAAAATGGCCATGCTGTTCCCCTGTTGTTCAAAATGTTGGTGTTTAAACATAGGCCATCATCAAAAGTTAACTTGTGAACGTGAGAGGTTTTTAATGTTACTTCTCTAAAATCTGTGTCTCAGTGACATGACCAAAATGGGTATTGGAACATCAGTTCAGTCTCCTAATGTTCACCTGTGAACAAAGTATCTTTTCATGGTTTTCCAGTTTGTTCTGCCCACATAGGGTATTCATTTTTCAAACAGTAGCTTGCAATGTTTGGGTTTCACATCCTCTCATTACATAATTTTAACTATTGCCATCACTATATACCACAGCAGAGAACTTGGCCCCCATTAACTCATGTCTGGCATTGCTGGGCAGAGTTAAGTTTCACTCACTTTTTAATAAATGGAACAGACAACAGAATATTCAAGAATTTTGTGAGAGTATTTTTAGTATCATTTTTCTGAAAGGTTAACTAGCGAGAGAGCTGCTTCTAAGCAAAGGAGCTGACAGATTTATTCTGACTTGATTGGTTATTTTTTTTGTATTAGTTTAAATTAAGACTTAGCATTAACAAGATGCTTCTTACCATGCAGACTACTCCGGGCTCCTAATACTTCCACAAAATATTTTTACCATAGGTTTGTGCTTTAGAAAGACAAGGTGATATGGGGAGCTTTTTCCATACTATAGCAGCTAGTATGAGAATTTGCTATTAGTTGAATTCCCATCTGTGTTATAGAAACTGAACTGTTTGGGTTAAGTAAAGGTTTACAGAAGAGTTTTATTATTCAAGATAATCATGCTGCTTCCACAGAAATTTTACACCTTTCAGTTTCTTTATTCAGCTCACTCAGATTAAATGTATTCTGTTTTCTCTTACTATACCATTTTTTAAAGAGCACCTCTCCTGCACTGTGGTAGGCCTTAGGAAACCAATGGAAAACTATACTGATGACCTACGAAGGATAGCATGGCTATTCCCTGTATTCACAAAGAAAAGCTGACGTGGAAGAAGTAGTCAGATCATGTTATTTTACAGGCTTGTTGTACAGGAAGATTAAAACTATAAAATATAATACGTTTTTTGCTTTGAGCTACAATGACAACAGTTGCTATGATTTCTTACCAGGAAAACAGGAGACAATTCATACTCAAGAAGCTATTCCTTATCTTCCTTCTCCTTATCCTTTTTGAGAATTTTTTTCCCCCTCTAAGGAAATTCCTAATTCTTTTATATATTCTGTATATCTTTTGATTTATTCACCTTAGCACATACCATACACGGAGCTTGTTAAGACTGCAATAAGGAGATCACTTGATTACTACCAAAAAATTTAGCTCTTCATAGCCTATGTACACATTAAAAAAGTGCATGTGTTTGTGTATTAACTGTCTATTAATGCTATACTAGACAGATACAAAGCAGGCAAAAATATCTCATTTTATCATGCTAAATGATCTGAAATAATTTTTTCCCTGACTTTCCTTCTCTGCGTCCTTTCTTGATATATATATGTGTGTATAATAAGTGATGTAGCTTAAATATACTTTATATAATAATCACTGAAATACTTAAATACAAAAACTAACCTGGGAGAAAGAGGAATATTAATCTAGTATTTATACATGCCGACTCTTTAATCCTGACCACTATCTCCATGGAAATACTGTTAAACTTGATCTAAGTTAGAACAGGAGCCTTGGCTAGTCACACCGATTAATACTAACCCAAGTACCTTGAGCTGTTTGCTCTTTTAATCCACATCAAATGTACTTCTAGCTACAGTGGAGACTGTAGCTCTAAAGTTAAAACAAAATTAGGCAGCTTGTGTCCAGCTGGATGGGTAAGCACTTCATACACATGGCTAAACAGAGCAACTGGACAATGTGCTTAACGTTATCTCTAATACAGACTTTAAGTTTTCTATTGCCCTTCGGACTGCCTTTACATCATTGTGTCACCCTATGCTACGTCATATTGGCCATGGTAACTCCTAAAAGAAGTCAGAATGAGAAATTATTGGATAAAATCATTGTAATGCTGTTCAGATGGAAATGAATAGGAGAGCCTGCTGCGCACAACTAAGGCAATGGGCAGCACGCTTTGCAGCAGCTGCCTGCAGCCTGCCAGCCCCAGCCCTGAAACCACTACTCAAAGTGACCTCTCTGTCAGCTCCTGAAAATGCCAACAAAAGTCCACATGCCTCAAAACCACACATTGTATGTGTTTACATTGCTGGACTTTGTAAAAAAATAGAGGTATCATGAGGATCTCAATATTTCTACATTCCACAAAAGACAAAGTTGTAAAAAACACAGTGATATTTGTCTATCAGGAAGTTCACATAAAGAATTTACTGTAAAAATGGATGCAAAAATTCTGGGGAAAAAAAAAAAGATGAGAAGCAATTGATTAGCTTTTAGAAGCTGTGTATAGATGAGCATGATCAATACACAAAGTTTAATGAGAGATCTGTGAATGGAGCAGGCAGTGAAAAGAGAAAAAGCTATGAACAGAGCCAATCAGATATTCTGATTGAAGATTTCTGTAAAAAACCATTATCTATAAAATAAAAGGAAAAAGCAATTCACAACTCAGAGCATCTGTCCAGGTGACGAGGCACTACAAATTCATCATAAAAATGAATGAGATAAAGATGGAAGCACAGACCTAGAAACTGTACAGTTAAAGCTTTACACAATATATGTGATGATTGCATCAAAATGGTCATTTACAAGGATTATTCTGGAGGTACAAGAATGAATTCTAAACACCTGCAGTGTGAGGTTAACTGGGGACTTGTTTTGCGTATCAAAACGGAACTTGCCTGTGACAGTAATGCAAGGAGTTGTATAGAACAAATGGATGTGAATACCCCATAAGAATGATCAATAACATTACCTCTGCAATACCCATTGGAAAATTTTTCTGACCTTAATGTCTGTAAAAGATTTTGTAAGGGGTCACTAGACTATTGAAGGGCTAAGTGTTGTACATTTACTCACCCATTTCAAAGTTTACATTCAAAAGACTAACATTTAGCACTGCAACAGCACTGTAAATCTGAAGTTTTCACTGTAAGTTATGTGATGCCTACAGCAAGTCATCTGCTTAGTAAGGGGTGAAGTGAGACCTCAGTCTTATGAAAATGGAGTAGCTCACGCTGGTATTTCTTAGGAGACCAGGAGGTAACCAGCTTGCTAGAGTGGCCACAATATTGCTGCCTGCAGTTTAGTGCAGTGCTTTTGTTTATGTCTGTGCACAACCATATGTTTCAATGACAGTATCAGGGATTTAGCAATGCTGACACAGATCAAATCCATTAGTTTGACTGCAACAGACGCCCCGCCTACAATGGCAGCCAAGGACTAGTTGAAAGGAGCATGGCTAACCTCCAGGGCAGATGCCTCCAGTGCAGTGCCAGCCAGGAAGGAAGCTGGTGGGACAGTGCAGTGCTGCTGAGCATCTGCCTCAGAGGTTGCCTAACTTCAGGCCACAGGAGCTGCTAAGACCTTCCATACTAGTATTAACTGTTCTGCCATTTCAGTTGTTTTCCCTGTCAGCAGTGACTGTTGGCTGCTTCACCTCATGTCTGTAGTCGTTATTACAACCTGAGAATTTCCAACAACAGAAAAGAAAGCTGTCTATGAAGATAAACATAATTGAAGTTAAAATATGAATTGTAAAAGCAAACCTGTTCTATCCCAAATTGGCACTTGAGACAGCATGAACAATAAAACATAAGCTCCTCAAATCCCCTTTTATAGGCTATGTGCACTGCAGTGTGAATCGAAAATGAGATGTTTATGCTTTCCATTGAGCTCTAGGTGGCCTGATTCACCCTTTCCAAACATGTCACTGCCTGAAGTTAGCTAGTGTCTCTTTAACAAGAGAATATCTATTGTTTCAGGCCATCCAGTCCCTAGAGAACTACACTAAACCAGTGGATGAGATGACCTAACTTCCTTTTTGTGTCTATGTTTTAGTACTGGACAGATCATTATCTACAGTGGAACGTGTCTGAATACCCAGGAGTGAAGAACGTCCGTTTTCCTGATGGACTGATTTGGAAGCCAGATATTCTTCTCTATAACAGGTAGACCCACCTTTATTTTGTGCAGGGAAGGAGACAAGATCATAGAATTATAGAATCATAGAATAACCCAGGTTGGAAGGGACCTCAAAAGATCAACTAGTCCAAGGTTTTGTGGGAAAGGGAGCCTAGATGAGATTATCTAGTGCCCTGTGCAACGGCAAAGATATGGGAAGACAAATGGCATAATAATCTCATCAAAATGCCTAGGTTTTAAAATACTTTTCCAGAACTTTCCAGGTTTTTTGAATACTTGAAAATTACCAGTGTCCTGTTTACACAACAGAAAGTAGTTTTTGCAAATACTTCATAAACGATGACATCTTCCCTACCACCAATACTGGTCGGGCTTTGTGAGATGATTAGAAAACAAAACTTTTCTATCTGTGTTTAATGGTACAAGTAGTGATAATTTCCTCTTAAAGTATATGTTTGGTCTAGATATTTACTGGTGAATTCAAATCTGACTTTTGACTGCTTGCCTAGTTTTAGTTTGAGTTTCACTAGAGGCAGGATAGGTAAATGCCAGTAGTAATGTTTACATTTTCCCATACCCAGTTTTGATGTCACTCTTTCTTCCTGCTACAAAAATAGCTAGAATATTTGCTGTTCTCTTCTTCAAACTATCTGTTCTGAGTTGGGCTTATGTCAGAGACAGACAGATTGCCATCAATCCACTGCAGAACATTTGGCTGACATTGAGAGATTCTTTGGCTGTGCCATTGTATGGTAGTTCCCACTGTGGAATCTATTTAGTTTAAAAAGTTAAAGCACCGAGAGCTGCCTGCTCTGTAACAACGTGCCTTTTTCTGCAGTTGTTGTAGGCCTGTGTGCTGCTCCCCAGGTACTGGCAAGACCTCACACCTGCTTTGTACACGTTGCACTGGCTCTTTTGTGGTAGCCAGGGTATGTTATTTTTTTGCCCATGCAGATGACATGAAGCTTTTGTCTTCCTGATGGCTTTTTTCCTGTTTCTCTGGCACGTGTCTACTAAGAAGACAACCCTGCTGTGCTTATCAACCTGATTGCCCCTTCCTACTTCAGGAAATGCTTTTTTTTGTACCAAGACCTAGAGAGTAGCTGTACCCAATATGTCATCTGCAGTTATGCTCCCTTTTGTCATTCGATGAGCACCTTTATGATCAATGTCACTGTCACAGGTGTTAAACTGTAATAATGTGATAACAGCAGCCAGTGACAGCATTTGTCAGGCACTTGAGTACTTCTCTTTAGGGCCTACATTACTGCTTTGGTTACAGCATGATGCAGTGCTTCTCTCAAAGGTACAATTAATACTATTTTTTTTGAGGCGATCTCCACTGGAGTTCACCACACTTAGGGTAACTCCCTGTCAAGATTACTTCTTATTTCTGGTTTAAGCACAGCAATTAATACTCAGTTGTTCATACACCAGCCTAAATAAACCTTTCAAATGCTGTACACAAAATGGAGCAGCATGCAACCTGTACATGTTGCAACATTAATCTTTTTTTTTGCAACATTAATCTTGCTTAATGTAATTTTCAATGCAAATTTGTTCCGTTGAGCATTTATTCCTAGCTACCTTGATTCTGTAAATTACAGTATTCTTGGGAGAATCTGACATATCATGCATTCATTTCCATTCTCCTGCTGAATAACACACTGTTTATGCTATAAAACTGGTCCTCTACAGGAGCAGTTTAGAGGTTTCCAAAAGAATTAATTATGACAATATTCTTCCTCATGTATATCAGATGCCTGAGAGCAACTTTCAATGTGTGTGAGGATTTATGCTTCAATATTTAAGTATATCCAAAATGAAAGGGTAATTTTTTTAGAAATTAGTCGTATTAATACATATATGCTAACTGTAGCTGAAGCAGCTTATAGAATAAGAAGGGTAACTTAATAACCTGAAAACTCTAGTTTTCTGTTAATATAGTTTTTTTAATCTTGGGAATGTTAATTATGGCACAGTCATGAAGTAATTATTCTACAGTGTTTCTATTTTGAACAAATATTTAATCCAAAATCTTATTCAGACTTTAGTCAGCAAGCAAAGCTACTTAAACCAAATTCTTATTCGTGTATGAAATTGCACTGGGAGTGTTATGATATTCTCTTACAGTGACATCATATTTTGAGATAGATGCTTTCAATTTCTATATACTTCACTAGGGACATGCATCTGCAGTTACAAAGAAATTAATGAGCTATAAATTCACTTTTCATTTTAATGAATGCATGTTTCACTATGTCTTGGGTCCTTATGCTGCAGCCTAGTACAAAGAATTTGTGACAACTGTATTAAATATTACAACCAGGCTATCATGAAGAGAGCAGGGCCAGTTCACCTGTAGTTTTCCCGAGGGAAGCAAATCTTGGCCTTTGTACTAATTCCAGGATTGACCGTGTTAGTGTCATGTATGGCTCACTTCTACTTTGTTAGTTTTACTACACTTACTAAAAGTGCTCATTTCTGGTGGTATTTTCCAAATGGTCACATAGTGTTCAGTACTTCATGGAATAACAAAAAATCTGGTAGCTATGTCTCATTTTATCAGTTCAATTTTTCCAGTTCTGTAAATGTGAGATACCCCAGATAGGTGCCAGTGGGATTATATCTGCTAGGTACAGCTTTGTAATGTTAATGCACTGGAGTCAGTATCTGCCTTCAAAAGATATGTAGCAGAAATTATTTTCTATGATTGCATTTGAGTCCAAAGTCTCATAAAGCGAAGGTCTAGCTGCTTAGTGCATTCCCAACTGAAGCACTGCATTTCAAAAAAACACTTAGGAGCACAGCGTGGAAAACCACATATGATATTCTTTTAAGAATGTGTCTTCTGAAAGGCAAAATCACATGATAGTAAAACCTAGATTCTAAGATCACTTGTATCCTTTTGAAGAGGAGGCTAGGAGGCTAACGGTTTTATTACTAGTCATTAATTTCCACTTTCCAAGTAAGTTGTGTGGCACAGATATATTTACATCCTAAATTTGACTACTTGTTGGAGTTTATTAATTTTTAGTCAAAGCAATTACTTGTCTATGTCTAATACAGAAACTTCTTGCAGGACTTGAAGTCTGGTTTTCTAAGAAACATATGTGTGCACATCTGTGTGAATATTTGCTTGTGTATGGTCTTTCTCGCTGCCCCTTTCCCTAATATCCTCTGAATCCATTTCTGCCTAATTTAGCAGTGCAATCAGTAGAGATTTTAGCAGTAACAGTTTCTTACAAATGTCATGAAAACAGGCAGTGAAGACTATGTGGGAAAACAACATTTAGTGCTCCAGCTGGAAGAGAAGCTGCAACGCAGACTCAGGGAATCCAGTCATGAGCTGTGAAGCTGAAGGAGAGTGGCCTACATCCGTTCAACTGCCTTAGAATTAAAATGCCTTTTCCCCTTGAAAGTGCTAGAATCCATTCATGCTACATACACAATATTTAGACTTTTCTGCTTGTCTTCAAATTAAAAGCTTTTCCACATTGTAAGCTTTCTGCTCACCACAGGAAAAAGTGCAACTCCAGATGGGCAAGTAATTATTTGGATTTAGTTTTTTTCTTGTCTGCATATTTCATATACCAGTCTAAATATGTTAAAAATGTAATTTCTTCAAATACATAAGGGGAAAATAAAATGCAAAATAACAATGCCTAAAATAATTATTGCTTTGTTTTTGCTTCTGAGATTAAAAATTCACATCAGAATAGATCAAATTATTAAAGTCATCTTGGAAAAAAAATATTTCAGTAAAGGTTTTCCTACTGGAAGAATATACCATTCATTATTCTTTATTTTCTGCTAGAATTATGAATATTTCACTTCTTCCCCATCTCAGATTCTTACTGTATCTTTCTGATGATGTTTTAGAACGTGATTAGAAAATTAGAGATATTAAACCACTAACAGGCAAAGAGGTATCAGAGACTTGTCATGTTCAAATCAGCCTAGAGACAACGCAGGTTTCTAGATCAATGAGAGCACAGACGGCAGCAAGAAGCCAGACCCTGAGGCTTGTGTGACCTCCTTTGTGCCTCCCTGGCGCAGCTGGCCCTGTATTTGCCTTGTGTGCCAACCCATCCTTACAAGGCACACAAGGGCGGTCCTGGCCAGCACCACTACACTGACACTTCTAATTTTTCTTTTTTTTCTTGAACCCAGTTTGTGGGTTCTAAGGTAGATAATGAAGGTTGGAGCTGCACTAAACAGTCTCACATATGACATATAGTAATAGTGTTCACCCATGCAAAGGGAAGGATGAGAGTCATCTCCTCAGTATTCATTACCTGCTCTTAATGTAGACAGCAAGAGATTTCCCTGTACAGTTGTTTGAGGACTTTTTTTTGAGTGCTGACTTTCCAAACAGAAATCAATAGAGCCAAGGCACTGTAATGAGGTTGAGCAGCAAGAATGAGGTGGCTCACCTTCACTTACAGCTGTTCATCAGGAACAAATCCAATAGTATCAGGCCAGCTACTCTGAGGCCACAGAAAACTAGTGACAGGAGAAAAGCTGTCAAATTTGGGGGGAGAAATAATGATTTTATGAAGAACAGATTTGTCTCAGATGTCCTTCAGGCAGTCAAAGAGCATATTACCCACTTTGTTTCTTTCCGTGTTTTAGTGCTGATGAAAGATTTGATGCTACGTTTCACACTAACGTTCTAGTCAATTCTTCAGGACATTGCCAATATCTGCCACCAGGTAGGTTGTTTTCATGTCATAAATTTTGATAACTCAGACTACTTACGTACGCTGTGGTTTCAAATTTGACATCAATTCTCTGGTATTTTATTATCTAACTAGCATCATCGGATAGATTTAAGCCTAGATGCACTATGAATTACGTTTAACCCATTTGTATGAAAACCACCTAAAAGATACATTTTAAAAATTGCAATTATGTAAATTCTTTTGTCATAACACACTATTTCAGAAGTGTAGAAGTATAAAAGAAGATGAAACATAAAAGCCCTTAATAGAAAATTGTAATGTTTGTTAAAGCAGTGGTAATGCCTCTTAATAAAAAATGTATTTCAATAGTTTAGCTATTTCTTCTATTCATACGTTAACTTGACAATACGATGTTTAGTAGCATCTTGAATGTATCTTCTCTTTGAAATGATTCACTGGATGCTTCATCAAAACAATTTTTAGTCTGAAAGGAGTCTGCATTTGATATTTATTTGATATCAGAAATATATCACTGACCGATGTATAGCAGCGAAGTATCGTTTCTGTTCCCAAACACAATTAGCATAATTCCTAAAATGAACTCTTCCTAGAATCTGAATTGTAGAAAGTACTGCAATACAGCCAAATGCTTTCCAGACAAATTAGTTTTTCCATCCAGCATTCTCAGAGGATTTCAGGGGTTTACCTGTTGCTCTTTTGATTTAAGATGTTCCATTTGGTGGGGGTTTTTCAATTCAATTCTGAAAGCTACTAAATGACAGGGCCTGACTCAACAAGTAAAAAATAAGAAGCGAGCTGTCCTGAATAAATCAACATCATGTAAATCTAGTAAGACGCAAATAATCTTTCAGGATTTCTTATTTTATTCAGTATAAGAAACAGGAGAAACAGATTGCAAGCTTTGCTTAATTTCTTTCTGAAATCTGAGCTCTTCTCTAAATATTCTCCCACTATGTGCCAAAATGACAAGGTAGTTCCAAAAATAATTCATAACATCAATACATCAATGGTGCAGTTCTTTCCCTCTTCTATGACTTACTTTTGCTATTTACATGTCAAGACACAACTGACATGAAATATGCTTTACAAGTGAAAAACAGAGGGTGCAATGTAGAACAAGGTCTGGTTAAAGAATGTACATGAAATTATGTGGAACAAGCACTTAAATTAAGTGTTCTTGTTTAAAATCCAATCTAGGCATATTTAAAAGCTCATGCTACATAGATGTGCGCTGGTTTCCATTTGATATTCAGAAGTGTAACCTGAAGTTTGGATCCTGGACTTATGGAGGCTGGTCCTTGGACTTACAAATGCAAGAAGCAGATATATCTGGCTATATTTCAAATGGAGAGTGGGATTTAGTAGGTAAGCACTTGACTTCTTATTTACACTGTGAACTGGCAGCCTCATCTCCACTGCTGAAATGGATGGAATAATGATCAGGAAATAAAGACAGAAATTACATTAATAACTGACCTAGCTAATGGCATTTGAAACTCTCAGAACAGATGTGAGATGAAAATCAACCTGTGGCAAAATTGCTACTTGAATTTAGTAAGTATCTTTTATCTGACTTTCCTTTATTATCTGACAAAAAGATTACTTAATTGGGAATTAAGGTTTAAGAAGTAGCTTTACCTAAAATAAAACTTAGAAAGCTAGATTAATCCTTTTAATAAAATTTTACTACATATTAAACAGTTTATTAACATTAATTTCTGGTTTTCTTCTTCTTCCCTACTACACAGGAATTCCCGGGAAGAGAACAGAGAGTTTTTATGAGTGTTGTAAAGAACCCTACCCAGATGTAACATTCACAGTAACTATGAGACGTAGGACTCTCTATTATGGACTCAATCTTCTTATTCCCTGCGTACTGATATCAGCACTTGCTTTGTTAGTTTTTCTGCTTCCAGCAGACTCCGGAGAGAAGATCTCACTAGGTAAATCCTCAATAGGATACTGTAAATATGACCAAACCAAAAGAAGCTATCCTTTAAAAAGTTTTTTTAAAGAGTCTTAGTAGGCAAGGAAGAATTGATTGTGTGCCCTGTTCTGGCTCATGAGCTATTTTTACTGTCTGATGCTGAAGCTGTGTGAAGTTTAACCCTTGCTCTCAGCTTAGGGTACACTGAAGTTGTGAAACAGAGAAATTCCAGCCAACCAAGCAGAAACATGACAATTCCCAACTACTTTCCTTAAGAAGCTTTCCATTTTTTGACGTTTATTGGCTGAAGAAAAATCCCAAATTCACTGAGTAAAGCTTAAGTTTACAAATATGCACTGAACACTTTAACATTAAATTCTTCTTAATATTTCCTTTTAATAGTGAGTTGTATTAAGAGTCTAAGGTGCCTTCTCAGAAAGAATGATTCTAACTTCTCCTACTCTAATTTTTATAGTGAATTTTAACTGAAGTGGTGGTTTGTGAAAAAAACCTAATGACTTTAAGTATTGATCCTTAAGATGAAGGTTCATTATGTAATGAAACTTTTTGCCCCATAGAAAACTGCAAATGCACTGGCTTCTACTAAGTGAACGTAGCTGTTAAAAGGTAGAAATAAAATTGGCATTTCTCCAGAACATGGTTTATTTGAGTAGTAACCTTCCTAATCAAGAAATTCCTCCCCATATTTTAAGATTAATTCTTTGTTCCTAAATCCTTTTCCACCTGACAATGACTCCTTATCATTTAAGACTAGTCCTGAGAAAAGAGTTAAGCTGTGTTTCAGATAGATGGGAACTCATCACTGAACAACAGAAGTCAAACTCCAAAAACCAACCATCAAGACTGCTTGGGTATAGCCATGTGCAGAACACAACAGCTAATATACAAAGTTATCAAAGTCTGTCCAAGACAGTGAATCTGTTTTTCAGAAATATTATGCATTACACCATGTGTAGCTTCCACGCCAATTAATCAAGTGTCATATGTTCAGACCATGTTTCTAAAGCAAACAAGCAGCAAGGATTACTTTGACTTATGTCAGCTAATTAGGAAATGGTGATAAAGCTGAACAGTTAAAAGGATCTAGAAACATATACGCCTGTGCAAGCATTGGTACTAGTTTGGCAGCACTGCTATCCTGAGCTTGAAGTAGCACAAGAAAAGACACGAGTACCACTAATGTGCCAGTGCGAGGGTAACACTGGGAATGCATCTTGCAAAGACCAAGAATCCTTTGGATTAAATTTCTGCTTCTTACTGCCTTGTAATTACAAGCTACTGATCTAATTTTTTACTTCATGTTTATCTTTCAGGTATAACAGTTTTATTGTCTCTCACTGTCTTCATGTTACTTGTGGCTGAAATTATGCCAGCAACATCTGATTCTGTGCCCTTAATCGGTAAGCTAACTGCAGCTTTCATTCACTTTTATTTTTTGCCAAATGAGGTGCAGTAACTTTGCACAAAGGCCAGCAGTAAGGCAAACTACTATGTGTGCAATGGCCTACTGCAAGTGAATTAGAAAAATATTGCCAATTGATGAAGGCTCTGATAGGTGTGATCGCCTATCCAATTTCTGTGCTGTCTACCCTGAACAAAATAGAGAACCTATGTACGTTTTGGGAAAAAGTATGGGAGTCAGTTTTCCATGGAAGAAGTTGATGCAGTTTCAGCACAACTGGTGACGCATTAGGAATACAGAGTAAACATGATTAAGTCCTCCTCTTTTAATTGCTCAAACAGAAACTTTTCAAAATAATTACTAGCCAGTCTCTACAACACCTGTGAAAGAAAATTAGAGGACGATTTTTTGGAAGGTTGCTTAGAAAAGGCAGGTGCTGGATTCCACAAAGACAATTACTAAAGGCTGGCTATCCTCTCAAAATAATGGCTGATTTTTCTGCTTTTGAGAAATTTTTCACAAGTACCTGAAGTAGCCCATGTATCACTACACTGGAAAAAGAGCCTAATGCTATGTATGCATGTACATAAACACCCCTTCGAATAGCTACAAAGCAGTATCAGCTGAAGCATAATGCTGTAATTATCTGCTTATTTTGCAGCTCAGTATTTCGCCAGCACTATGATTATCGTTGGTCTTTCTGTTGTTGTCACGGTTATTGTTCTACAATACCATCATCATGATCCAGATGGGGGGAAAATGCCTAAATGGGTAAGGCTTGATTTCATTCATTACTCACTGCATAGATGTCCAGATCAGGGATAAGATAAGAGTAGCATGTTTACTTCTGGCTGTTAAAAACAAATAAATCCTTCCTGAACATTTAGTTTTGAAAAGGAGTTTCATCAGAAATGAGATGTCCAAATGCATTTTTGTGTGGTTGGCTTCTTAGTGTCTGCGTGCGTGAGAGAGAATGAATATACCTCAACTTGCTCCTATATTCAGAACGTCCTTCACAACAGTTAGAAGAAACTCAGGGTTTTGCTAAAACCTAACTATATAAATGAAGGTGATTTTCAAATAAGCTGCAGATGTCAGAAATGAAACAGGTAGAAGGAAAGATAAGGTGCTGATAGAGATTACAAATACATGAAATACACTTCCCTCAAGGCGCAACTGTGCAGCTGCTACATTTAGCTGCTGTGCATACAGAAACATCAATAGCCTAAGAAGCACTTTTTAAAGATGTCTGTTAAAGTGGAATTGAAACTTGCTCTGGAAATTCTCATCTTTACACTTCTGGTGAAGAACATCTGAAAAGCGCAAAGAAAATTAAAATCTTTTTCTAAGCACGTAGGATTTTCTTTATGATGTACTTGTTTGAGTGGTTTTTTTTACAGAGAACATTACACTGATATTGGATTACTAAATACTGGTAAGTATCATCAGCTAACTGGATACTCTTCCTAACTTCATATGGCAGCACCAGGCATTACTGAAGATGGAAAGACCTTTCTCTTTTTTTCTCTCTCAACAATGAGTTGTTATCCTTACCAGCCAAAAAGAATGTGCATACAGCAGTGCCCTGTGGACAAGAGATAATGAGATATTCCCTGGCCTATTCTGGGATAGTGACTTAAAATAAATTTAAATGAAGAGAATAAAAGGCATATATATTTAGATGCATGCTTGATGACCTTAAGGAGATAGATATTTAGTACTGAGTGAAATACCCTCAAAAAACTGAGTACATGAGGTTGAGAAGTGAGCTTTAGTGTTGAGAAGCTGAAGTCCATTGATCATTATTTAGATACTGGTGGATTTTGGATCAGACCCTCAGTTAATGGAATAATATCCCTTCTGGTGAAGCTTCATAGTGTGAATAGAGTAATAGGGCAAGATCTGTCTCTGGTCGGGTGTTTGCCTGAGTAGCAATTCGCGGTCATGATAAATGGACCAAATCTAATATTAACTACAGTGTAACAGTTGCATATTATATGAGACAATAAT
This sequence comes from Coracias cyanogaster, assembly GCA_033124195.1. Taxonomy (NCBI): domain Eukaryota; kingdom Metazoa; phylum Chordata; class Aves; order Coraciiformes; family Coraciidae; genus Coracias; species Coracias cyanogaster. The sequence goes on along the minus strand of JAVSBS010016502.1, from coordinate 29,127 downwards.
ATTTCATTAGTGCTCTGGAAAAGTAACACTGGAATGAGCTCTTAAAATCTGACTGAAATAAATTACAGAAGCTTGCATCTGAACTGGAACAGTCTCTGGCTCGCCTGCACTTTCTGTAAGGCTGGATTAAGGCAATGTGGAAACAATAAAATGATACATACTGATTAAATTTGCAAAGCATTTTTTAAAAATCAAAGTAATTTTTCTATCTCTTCTCAATGCTATATCCAGATCTGTTTTCTAAAATGTGCAATCAACACTCATGAAAGCAATGTGAGAACAGAGCCAAAGCATTGTAAAGCTTAGTGGGGCAGTCCAGTACAGCATCTATTTTAGCAGCCCCCTCCAGACAGTGAAGTCATGTGAATTTAATATTAGTGCACAAATATGAGTGCAAGAATTGTAATTTGTTGACTACAATCTAAAACAGCACTACTAAGACTATTAAAAAGGGACTTTTCTTCAGTAAGCGTTGTTTTGTTTGTTTGTTTTAATTCATGGTTTCTAGTAAAGGTGGGAAAGGCTGCCATATTGCTGTTCACGTGTATGGCAAAATCAACACTATGGAGATTCCCATCAGAGCAGGAGGGGACTCCCAACAGTGATAGTCAGCCTGAGGCAATCAACAGCACTGCTGGAATAAGACAGCAGCCTCAATGACTGCAAATCACTCAGCTGGTAAACTCTGGCACCATTTTCTAGAACTCCTGTGCAGACTAAGCAGAGACCATGGACCAGACAGTCACCCAGTCTGCAAAAATACCAACAGTGCCCACAGACAGTGGCTGTATGAAGAGATGCTTATTCTCAAAACTTTTCTTTCAGACAAGGATCATCCTTCTCAACTGGTGTGCTTGGTTTCTGAGGATGAAAAGACCAGGGGAAGATAAAGTGCGTCCTGCCTGTCAACATAAACAGCGTCGATGTAGCCTATCAAGTGTGGAGATGAACACTGTGAGTGGACAGCAATCCAGTAATGGGAATATGCTATACATTGGATTTAGGGGACTGGAAGGGGTTCACTGCACACCTACCACTGATTCAGGGGTGATCTGTGGCAGAATGACCTGCTCTCCAACAGATGAAGAAAACCTGCTACACAGTGGCCATCCCTCTGAAGGTGACCCAGACTTGGCTAAGATCTTGGAAGAGGTCAGGTACATTGCAAATCGATTCAGAGACCAGGATGAAGAGGAAGCCATTTGCAATGAATGGAAATTTGCAGCCTCTGTAGTGGACCGGCTCTGCCTGATGGCTTTTTCAGTCTTCACAATCATTTGTACAATCGGTATTTTAATGTCAGCACCAAACTTTGTAGAGGCTGTGTCTAAAGATTTTGCTTAACTCCTAACTACAATTTGATTCTCCTAAGTATGATATGTAGCAAATAAGAGTGTGGTTTGTTTGTTTGATATCTTGTTTTTAATGAGTATACTGCTTCTCATTGTCCACTTTCTTTTGCCCCCTCTCTGGTCCTGAGTTCCTTTCAGAAGAGCGGCACCATATCAGAAGCGAAGCCAAGGCACTCTCCCTGGGCTGCCTGTGTGCAGCTCCTCTGAACACTGTTCTGTGTGAGATGCAAAGTGGCTGAGTCTCTTCAGAATGCAGGGCATTGCACCACCCTTTCTTACACGCTTTTGAACTGGCTATTACTAAATAACAGGTATGCAATGCCTGAAATGTCACTTCTTCCAGACTTCATTATCAAGATAGAAAGTGATTCATCTTAACTGTTTGAACGAGTGACTGTGAAAACTTACATTTAGGAGAGGATTAAAACCAAATAGATGGAAGCACAGAAGAGAGAAAAGGGAGAAATAGTTACTGCTTCTCACTGAGTTGTAGTATGTAGCTCTGCAGCTCACTCATAACCTGCCAGACCCATAACTCCCTCCGTGCATTTTACAAAGAGCATATGTGACTTTATAGGATTCTGAATCTGAGACACAAGAAACCTGAAAGTTAAGATGATACACCACATAACCTGTCCTTCTGTGTCTTTCTGGATTTGACCTAGAAGTTTGGCCTGAATTCTTATACAGCCTTCACAGTAATTTTTGCAGTATTTACTACATCTGCCTTCTCCCTGGAAAGACATTCTTTCAACTGATGACCTTTTTAACTATCAAAAAGAAAATGAAGGATTTATGATGCCTTTACCCTCATTTGTTTAAACAAACCAAAAAAACCCCACACTTGTCTCTTTACTGTTAACTAGATACTAATGTGGAAAAAGTAACTTGGTGTCTTGTACAGGCTTAAGGACAAATGAAGAATCTGAAGCAAATAGAAGCCATTAAATCCTGATATCAAGGTTTTAATTTAAAAATTAAATGTTTGATCTGTTGTATGCTTAGCCTGTTATATATCTCCTTCTATTGAGTCACCATAATATCTTTACAAGAAAACAGCACCTTTTCTGCTCAGTTTATCATCCAAAGAGCATTATTGGATAATAAAGCTTTCTTAGGTCTGGTATAGACTATGAACAGTATAAATATATATTTACACTGCATATACATCCAAGGAAAGGTTAAGACTTAAATACAAATTCTCTTAAGGCTAGACAGACATTTGCAAAGGCAAAACTTGAGTTCATCACTGTATGTTATTTGATTCTGAAACTCTCCTGTCAAAATTTGCTTAGTTTTCACCTGACTTCAATGTCTTAAGGGTTGAGCTGAGAATATCAGGATTTGAAACTTTGTGCGCACGAAACAGCTCAGAATTAGTCTCTTGCTGGCACAGAAGTATTCCTGGCCAGTGATATAAGTGGTCAAGGATGTGATGGAGGATTACTTTAGCACTGACTGCTTGCTTTATCCTACAGAATCCTGACTTTTTGGCTCAGGTCTTCAGAGATACAAATGGACTGTGAAATAAACTCAAGGCCTCGGTTTATTTCTTAAGATGGATTAAAATAAAAGGACTGAAATGCTTAGTCTCCCTGGGTAACAATTTCCTTTTCAGAGTCTGCTCCCCTGAAAGCAGGAGAATCAAGTTTCATGTAAATCAAGCCCAGAGTCACCCCAAGTACAGTCCATCATGTGAGTGAACACCTTGCTCCAGCACCTTCACACCAGAGAAAAGGGCAGGAGGAGCGAAAGGAAGACAGGATATTTCTCATAGTTTGTGAATCCTGTTTTCCTGAAGATTCATTCAAAATCTCACACTGGAAAGACATAAGCATTCAAATCCTTCTTGAAAACTAATCTTGAAACCATGTTTCAGAGTTATCTGTGAAAATGTGCTATTTTCAGGAGCAATTATTAACAATTAGGCATGCAGTAATTCCTGCAAATAGCGTCTGGTTTGTAAATGGCATACCAATAGGAAACTAGGAGTCCAAAATGTGAGTTTTATTCATCTGTGAATAACGACATGTATGTGGCATGTGCTGCTCTTCTGAGTAATGTTTCTAGACTAGGCTTCCTGATGCAAATGTTCATTGGCATTGGTATTTTTTCCTTCTGCAAGTATCCCTAAGTAGCTACACAGAGTGTTCCCTTTAGTCTTTGTAAAGTTTGGGGTCCTCTTGGAGAAGAATTGTTCAAGAAAAAATGAAGACTTTTGGAGACTACCTTGTACAATAGGACACAACTATTGCAATCATAATACATGACGCATATGAGAGGAAGCATGAGAGTACCCCGCCTTCCACCAGAATCCATTTACAGTATCTGTAGAAATCATCTTGCTAAATGCAAGAGTTCTTTACATGGACAAAGCAATTTACAATTTGACAGTAAACTTCATTATCAAGGACGGACATGCCTATGCTTAAAAACTGGGGGCTGGTATTTGGTGTATAGTGAAGTCCTGCCCAAGTCTGTAACACTGCGTTAGTAATACTGTCAAAGTTTGCAATATTGTCAGCGAATACTGGGTGTTAGACAAAGTAGCTGTAGGACACCAGCATCATGCCTACACGACTGCCTTTATCATTGGCAGGATTGATGGCAACGCACCAAGTTAACACAACCTGTAAGCATTTGGTAATAAGACTATTAGAAATTTGAAATACAATAGTGACAAATTCTCAGTTACGTTATTTTGCATCTACGAGTTAAATTTTCCTATAACTGAGCTGAGCAAAACCGGTATGTTTCTTGTCAAATTGTGTGTGTCTTAAATATATTTGTGTATGTGCTAAACAATATTTTGATCTAAATGCTGTGAAAAAATATTTATTTACAGTTCTGAGCATAAGGTTGGAACTTAAATACTGTATACGGTATGTGTATATAATATTAAAGACTACATATGAATGGTAAGGATCTGTTATAATGTTGAGTCCAGAGAGAGGATTAGCAAGTGGTACACCACAACTAAACTATGACTTGTCTGACAAAGTCAAAAGCTCACTCTAGAGCTCAGCTGTCATGTACTATAATACTATATGTGAACAATGTATATTACTTTTTCTGGTTTTATATTGAATTGTATTGAAAATTTAAAATACTTTTTAATATTTAAAAAATTTGACTTAGGTATTAATGCCGAAAAAGTTCCAAAAATAAGTTTAAAAGGTTAGTTTTAAATACAGATAAATTATTTAAATAGTACTTAAAATATTAAATTATTTTATATAGGAATTGGTAATACTATATAAGACTTTTTTAAAGGTTTCTTTAAAATCCTTTTACATTCTCTCAAGCTACAGGATGTAATCTCAGTTCACCTGTGACAATACAACTTTTCACCTTCTTTAACAAGAAAGAAACGTAAGCCAAATTCCCAGATTTTCTTTCCTTTTGTTATACTATTTTTACACTAAGAAATTGCATAAAGGGCGTTAGAAAGAGATGTTACATCTGTCAGGTACTGATTGTCATATGAGCAATTCAATACCTTTTCAGTCTAGTACAAATAAAAGATTTAGATCAACAGACTTTTGATTCTTTCTCATTTTGCCAAGATGGAAACAAACTCAAGCGGTAGAAAACATAAGTAACCATAAAAGAAAAATGTCTTTGGATATATCAATCTGGGATGACAGAGGTCTTTGATAATTTAAAATATATTCATATCCTCCTAGCAAACCAGTCCCACAGCAAATATATATTACTTCAGCCTTACATAAGGTACCAAAGTTAACCAGGTAGGACTGAAATACCATTAAAGTAAATACTGGCCTCAATGCCAGCATTAATTTGCTTCTTGAAGTTCAACACAGAAGAGAGAAATGAGAAAAAAACCAAATCCATACCAGCTGAATAAACTGTTGGTTTTGCCAGCTGTAAATTTTTTTTGTTGGCTATTGGTGAAAAAACAATCAGCAGAACATCCCCCAGATGGGGAAAAAACACGTCAGTGTAGTTTTTTGCAGACAGAGGAGCTGTACTGCCTACATGCTGAAACAGCTTCCTATCTTGACAACATCCTCCTGAGCATGTGCCAGTAAGGAAAAAAAATCAAGGGCTGCTGAACCTAAGAGTCTATTCTTTTATTGCTTCCACAAGCTTGTAAGGAATAGCTAATGAAGACCAATTTGGTCAAGGGTCTTTGACACATCAAGTCATACAAGCATGTATTTGTTACTGAATCCAACCGATCTTTGGATAAGAGCTGCCACGGGTCCCAAAGTCAGATATTCAGGTGAAGCTCGTGCTGATGGCTGCTCGCTCTGCCAAGACAACATGCCTACCTTCTCTTCTGGAGTTCTGAGAAGCAGGACATAGTATGTCAGACTGTTACACTTCAACATGATCAGAGAGGTTTAGCTCAGCACACAACAGGCAATTTCCTGGCACTTTGTATAAACCTACCATCACACATACTGCATCTCTGAAGTGTTTGTGAATGGGGATTAAAATTGCACTGCTCTCTGACTGCTCTCAGGCATCCGGCTGGTTAATATGCAGACTAAAAGCTGTATGGTTTAGGAGCTTATACATGAGCAGATCCATCACCATGGCCCTGTGGGTGGCAATGTCCATCAGAGCACTGGGTCTTGTAGCTATACAGGGTAACAGTATCAGCCAATTTTAATCCTGTAAGAACAATCAGAATATATCCTCTCTTCAACAAAATGGATTTCTTAGGCTAACCTCATGATATTAAAAGCCTTTGAACAGAATCTGCATATTACAGCAAATCTCACCTGGTAATCAAACAGGATCTTAACAGTACTACAACCACAAATGGAAGACTCACTATTCTCCGTTAGTTTGGGGTTTTTTTTTTTTACATTGCTTCTGCTGCTTAAAAGAAAATCTTAATGTTTATTTAACATTTATTTGTGCTATTAAGCAATTTGCAGATGATGGCACAGAGAGAGAATAAACAATAATCTCTCACACTCTAATGACCACATTCAAAATGGCAATTTATTAACAGAATATGAAAGTACTCAAGTCCAAAACTTAGCATCAGTGTCTTATCTATACCCTCACTGTAAAAACAGCACTAGTATATCACTGGATTTTCAGAGCTGCAGTGACCTGTCCGTGTAATAAAGCTATACAGGAAGAGCAGTTAAAACTCCAAAATAATTTGAACTATCTGCATATTTTTACCTTAAAAAAACACCAAGTCATAACCCAATGACAAAATCTAACAGCCATGACTTTGGAATATGCATACGTGAGAGATTTCCATAGAGGTTTTCTTCTTAACTAAACAACTCAGGATATAATCCAGTGCCTCAGTGCCTGTAAAAGATAGAGAGATCTTTCTACTGAGTTGAGAAGTCTGGGATCAGGACTATATTCAGTCCAACAAACCTCATAGTTATCATTTATGTATTAGTCTGGTTCATGGTAGGCATGCAAATGAATTAAGAATAAGCCAAATATTAAATATTAATATTAAACTGGCTTTAGGCTTAGAAAACAAAAATCTGCATACCAGAGCAAGTTACATGCCCAACATCCCTCAGACAATATTATCTTACCTCCCTGTACACACAGATTACATAGAGCTGTGAAACATCTCCATAATAACTTTGTTACTATACAATAATTCCTGTTTGAGACTGCTTTTGCTGACAGAGCACATTCATTGCTCCCTGTCCTTCTTCCAATTTTTGGGCCAAGTGAAACCCAATTAGCAGGGTATTTTGATCAGAATAAATGTTATAGGACCAACATTCAGGAAAAGCATGTCAGTTTAACCACGACTCAAGAGAGACTGTAGTCACAAAATTGGACGTTATTGTGCCAAATTGCACCCTAGAAGGAATACACTTCCATCTAATATTCATGCCAACACCGCAGTGCACACACGCCTGTTGCAGTGAAGCCCTCACAGATGGCAGCAGGTACTTGCAGGGCAAAGCGGGCCTGCCAGTTCCATTGGGCAGCATGAAAAGTGAGTTTTCCTGGTTCTTCCGACTATACTATGTATGTGGGTAAAGGGAGAATATGCTGTCTTCACTGGTTAGTGCTTAGCTCAGTTTGTAAGATATTTATTTATTTTAATGAAATAATAGTATAAGAGACTTGGAAGTGACAGGTTGCAATATGTAGCCCAGTTGGTCTTTTCTTAAGGCTATCAGAAACTGCTTAAACTGAACTATGATGAAACTAGGTTAATGATAGGCACTGTGTGTAGTAGTTCTTTCTTCACTAAATCAGTTTTAAAACCTACTGAAATTAAACTGTGGCATCTTTCTCTGCATTTGTGGTTAACATTCTTTCATTATCCTGTCTGCAGTTAGCAAAGATCAATTGTAACGTTGCCTAATGATACTTTACACACCCTTCACGTTGTTTATAATTCAAAGTATCCTGCAGTGAACAGACTAGGAGTAAGGACAAGTATTGTATCTTTTAAAACAAGCTGGAAAAGGTAAAAAGGGCATATGAAGGACTGGCAGAGAATAGGGAAAGGCAGGTTTGATATCATCATCAATGGAGAGCTGTGACATATGTCAACAATACCACACCTGTACACCAAAGCTCAGCCAGCTATAGAAGAGTTTCTCTGACCAGCTGTAGCTGACCAACAGCCTGTGCTGTTTGTGACAGCGGGACCCTGAGGGAAGGCAGGTCCACACCTACTGGGGACAGCCAGGTCACAGATGGCCACACTTCAATTTGAGTCCTTAACCTTCACGTGCAGAGCCTCATTTGTGACACCTGATCTGAACTGCACTTCGTTTAATGACATACATATGCAAAGGTCTAGAGCTGCTCATAGCTTGAAGCCCTCTTGTCCCCTTTATCTAACTCAGAACATCTCACCTCCCTCCCATTTCTACATGTACATACAAAGTTGGCTTCTTCAGGGAGATGGAGTTGAAACAAAACATACTCAAAGATGTGAATAAATTGTTGCAGAATATTCTGAAAGATGTATGCAGAGAAAATGCGTATGCTGGCTCAAAACCAGTATGGTTTCTGTTACTGAAAATATATGGGAATTCATAGCTTTCCAGTAGTTTTTCATTGCAGTAATATGTGAAGGCTTTTAGTATGCCAGCTGATAAATGGGATGGGGGCAACAACCTTCTTGCTGAAATTTTGGAGCAATCTATATGGGTTGAATGGGGTATAGGTGAAAACTCCTAAGGCCAGCACAGCTTTTAGCTCTAGCACACCATAGCCTGCATTTTAAAAAAGCTCACTGTTCATTTGCAATCATCTAATAGATTGTTCTGTGCACCCAACGGAAGCCAAACCATAATGAGTGGCACTGCAGAGATCCGAAGTGTCCAACCTTGGTTCTGAAAGGCTGGATTCATGCCCACTAAATACAATAATAAAAGCCCATTTATTTTCTCATGCACTTTCCCTAGTGCACTGGAAAATGTCCCATCTACTTGCAGCAATATAAAACCTGCACAGTGCAAATTCTGAGATTTGTGTCTCCAGACATTGCCTTCCTCATATTTTAACAGTAAACATATATCAGTATAAATGACAGGAGCCCAAATTTATATACAAAACACACCTTCATTTTGCAGCTCTGCAAGTTCAAACTCTTCTGCCCCTTGCTCCAAAGGCCCCAAGAATAGTAGTACCATGTCTTTGCACAGCAAGCAGGTTAATAACAGCAACAGAAAGACGTTTTCTCAGAGCGAAACAATGTCAGAACTTCTTGTATAAAACAAGAACATTTTCTGAATTGCAATAAATATTTGTCACCTTTGATACATACGCCTAATTCATACCATTTAGGGTAAAAAATAACTCCAGTTTTTTGAGATATCAGAGATGGCATTTTGCATGTCACAATTTTCTCATTAGTATGCAGCATGTTTGGTCAAAGAGCTGTCTTTACTGACAATTTTCACAAGGGGCGTTCACCTCCAGTGAGAGTGGTGAATGTTTTCTCTTGAACAGAGTTAGTATGGAAACTTCAGTAGTCTTTCTGTAATGCCACAAACTGCATAACTGACTTGGAAAAATGACCTATTTTAGGGAGCATCATGAGGTTAAAGGTACTCCAGACTATTTTTCCTCCAGACAGTAGCAGCACTGATTTTCCCATTCACTTCACAAAAAATAAAGCACTTTAAGAAAGAAACTCTTCCTTCACACTGTGACACACACATCTATGCCCCAAGCATATTTTCTTTGCTTAACTTTGGTAGCATGAGTGAACGCAATAGATTATAGTTCTCAATGTGACTATTACAACAGGATTATTTTATTTTTAAACTCTCCTCTAGCCTAAGTGATGAAATCACAGAGTAGCTAGAACCTGACATATGTGATAGTAGGCCAAAGCTAGAAAAGCAGATGTACTTAAAGAAGCTGGCGAAGTGAGATGTATTTTTCATAGCAAGAGTAGTTCAAATGAAACTGTAAGGCAGTAAATTTTCAGTTCCCAAACTGCAGAGGACTCAGTCTGCTATTCTGTGACAGAGCAGAGCACGAGTCTTGCTGAGTCAGAAAGCTGCTGAAGATGCATGAGTGTGGAAATGTGGGTCTGCACAAGAGCAGAGTGAGTCTTACTGCCATTTGATACAAGCCAACAATCTACAAGGAAGAGGAAGACTAGGCAGAACTTCAGTGACAGCAACACCCTACAGGGAAGAAACTCAACCCTTTCTCCAAGAGTTGTTCCTCTCTCCCTACCCAGCTAACACCACTGTCAACAAAGATGAAGAATACTCTATTCTAGCACATTTGTAAACCTTTATGTACAAAGTATTTTCCTTTTTTCTTTAATAAAGGGACATATGCAGATATAAACATGCCAGAAAAAGGATTATTTTCTAGATAAGGTGTGAGCAAATTTTGACTGGCTGACTGGCTGTAGAATCTAGGGCAAGAACTGTGGCTGAGGTAAATTTAACCATTTAATGCCTGTTATTATATACTACCTAAACATTGAATGAAATCTTTATCCCTTTTTTGGTTTTGGTTCATTTTGTTAATTTTTTGTCTAAACTGAAAAACTTTAAGCTTTAAGCTTTTCAAACAATTAAGTTTTAGGTAATACTTCCAAAGCACTTTAAATGCCTGATGAACCTCAGCCCAATTTTTCAAAACAGTTTTGCACACTTAGACTTGAAGGGCTCATATTCTCAGAGGCAGCTGAGCACTTTTAAGAATTTGGATCAAAAACATTTTTGGAAACAGAAGTCTAGTGAACATTCATTTTCACTAGGAATGTCACTACATGAAGCATACTAAAGAGCTCAGGTGGAAAGAAGCAAAGCTCACACAATCACTGATTGTGGTATTAGTGCAAATGTACAGCTCCGTTGTGTGATCAACTGATTATACACCAGTCATTTACCTTCTGATATGAATTCCCCCACTGCAAATGCTGGTGAAGTGATGCCACAACTACAAGTAAGAATTTTCTGTGTAAATGAAACTGGTCTTTCAGGATGGCTCAGGAACTTCAATCTGGATGACCCAAGGTCTCTGAAGAGATAAACTACATTTATTATGATTGCAGATAAGGTTGAAAGGGAAAGAGTTTCACTATTTTCTCTTTATTAGTATTTTTTATCAATTATAAGGAAATTAGTTTGAAAAGATCAGAGAACTGAAATGGAAAGGAAATCTCGTCACTTAATGAGGTAAAGTATACTAGATCTGCAAACACCAAGAATGACCAGTAATATTATGTGCCCAGTACTGAAACTTGCAAAATGATCGTAGCTATTTCATCCTGATTTATCCAGAATACCCAAACCAAGCGACAAAAACCTAAATAGCCCAAACTCTCCCAACAGCCCTTGTCAGACAATTGTCATTTGTGCAGTATTGTGGTTGGACTTGACGATCTCAAGGGTCTTTTCCAACCTAAATGACTCTGTGTCTCTATGTGTATCTTTTTGGTTCCAGAAGATAACATGTGCACTAAGAAAGCAGAATCTTTCCTGCATTCAGAATATCTGCAGAACTTGTGGCATTTGGCACCTATTCGAAACACATGACTTTCTGCCTCAGCTTGACTCACATGACGTTCTGCCTCTGCCTTGCTTTTCACTTGATCCCGTTACACAATGTCCCATGACTGAATAAAGATCAATCCCCAGGGTCAGGATACCAGCTTCAAATATGAAGTAGAGCACACAGGAAGACTAGCTACTATTTGCACAATGTACACACATTGCACGCCCTAAAGACTCCAGACTGTTGCAGATGAAAAAATAGCTTTACTTTTAAAAAGTTTCTCACCATGAGGCTGCTTATTCTCTTGAGCTGCTCTGCAATGAAGAAAGCCTAAAAACTAGCTGATCAAGATGACACTGCGCGTATTTTGCTCTGAAAACAGAGGAGAAGGAAATGAGGTGGTACTCATTGAGAAAGACAAGTGACTTCGCAGCGAACATGAAGAATGAGTTAGAAATCCTCTAAGGTGGGGACAGCCTGCCCTTAGAGAGACAGCAGTACCTATGCAATGCCTGGAATCTTTTAACTACTATATCCATTTAAGTTACACATAGTTTCTATCAAAAGATCACAATACTGTGAAGGCCACAAGTTTTAAAAAACTGATGTCCAGTTATGGATCAAACTCTCAAGAGCATGTGATGCATTTCTAGATCTCAACAGGATTCCAAGAGTTTGCCTAGGTGCAAAGGAGAAGGGGAGAAAGATACCAAAGGAGTACAGTAAAGATCTGAAAGGTTTTAAACAGGAATATGCAACCTCCTGAAAAACTTTATCTGCAAATATGTTCAGCCAACAACCTCAATGACCACAACTTGCTAGACAGTTACAATTCAACTTGTGAATAGGATGACAGGATTGCCCCATGAAAACAAACACAACATTTTTGGGAAAAAAAATTCCTGAAACTATCAGAAGGTCTTTTCGTTTTTTATTTGCAATGCTTGTTTCAATTATTGCCAATATGGCTGTGCCTAGAACTCATTAAACAAGTTATTATTTCTTAATTTACTGAAAAGCTTATCTAACTTGCAAGGCAAACTGACAGATCACTGATTCTGCAGAGGCAACAGATCAGTATCAATAAAGATGTCCTCCTGGAGGATATGCTAGGGAGCAAAAGCACTACAAGCCTGAGCAACACACGCTATCAGTTTGTAAATAATTATTGTAAGTGCACGTGTTGGCGGGTTTTGGGCAAGAAATACATCCTGCCTCTCCTTACAGTCCTTCAATGAGCACAGACAAGCTCTTTTTCATACACAGTGGCAATTCCTCCTCTAACCTGGTGTACCTCCTCTTTCTCCTGTGGCTTCTCAGCAACTGACAGCCCTATATGGCCTATCATGATTAGCACTTAAACAGAGATTTGTAAGGAACTCCCAAATGGTTCCTGGTGGTATTTATTAGCTCCTCATGTTTTCTGTGTGAGTTCCTGGCATCTGTATTTCAAATGGCAGTGGCAAGGCTAACAGAACTCCCATTTTCTCCCTGGGAAAACACCTTTAATCTCTGATGAGTATAGCCTAATAAAATATAGCATGTTTACTGATAAAAATAGAGTGTCTTTACAATCACACAAAGGAAAGGGACTGAGTTTGACTTCATGTAAGGCTCATGTAATTCTGAGCACATTGTTTACAGGAAGAGTGAGTAGGAGTGCTCCTGCTTCCACAGAAGAGATACAGTAGAATACATTTAGCAGAAACTGAATACTGACCGGCTTCAAGATACTATGCATTATAAACAGCTATCTTCATGATAGTAATTTATTACTATAAGCAAAACTGACACATGCTTGAACAGAAATTTACTCAGTTAAAAAAATGTTGGGGAAACCAGCTGATTTCACCAGGAAAAGATACAGGCTGGAAGTATTTTGAAATACCTCAGAGTAAAAATATAGACTGTGCATTAAAAAATGACGTGGTTGTACCCCTTCTGCGAGGAGTACCACACACTGCTGCAAAAGAAACATCACAAGGGTGGAACAGTATGGCCCAAGAACAGCATTATTAACCTGAAAATGTCTATGAACTATGTATGTAAAATACTAGCATTGAGAAGACACCTAAAGCATATAGATCTTTTTCAACATATTAATTATTTATAGCATAGAAAAATTGTTTTTATGCACATAACAAATTTTATTTGGACGTTAACTATTACTTTACTACTCTGCTTAAAATTCTGCCTGCACCTACAGCTGCATTATACGTTTTTATGATTCACAGCTGCCAGCAGTCCTTGTTGAAGTAATACATCTGTGAAGCACTCCTAGGGCCGAAGCAACTGAAATGGCAGATTCAGCGTTCAGCTCTCAGAAAAGAATTGCACAATTAAATAGGCAGCATGTAACAAGACATGCCTGGGGCTAGTGTGCTGAAGTTATGAAGTCAAAAGAAAGGCTGGGAAAGTACATGAATTTCAAATTAAATGACAGACTAAACACTACAATATGATCCAATCTGCTCCCATAATTCTTCTTTTCCTTATTTTATCACTGCAGTGATTTTCTTACTACTTATGTGAGTCCTATTCTTATATCTAGCCTTGTGCCTTCCAAGAAAACATCAGGGTCTCCTACTAAAATTAATGGCAAAACTTCAACTGTAAAAGAACTGTGGAGCAGAATTAAGATGTCAGTATAGATCTTTGATAAAATCTTAACCACAGGATCTCAAACATTTAGACTGAGAGATACCAACAGATAAGGGAGACAAGGCTTCTCGGGTAGGTTGGAAAGCTTACTATGAAACCCCTTGCCCCCAACCAACCCTCTCTCCTACTCCAGTAATTATCTCTAATCAACAAGACAGTGATAAATAATTTAGCTTGTGAAGTCGACAGGTCTTCAAAAAAGCCACTACTATTCTGTTTACAGTCTTGTTTCATTGCTGTCTTAATGAGAGTTTTCTGTTCTGGTAATTTAACAGTTAAATGGTAATGATGTGACCTGGCAACTTAAAACCTACCATTGTTTTTATTTTCCTCCTGTAAGGAAAACAAAGCAAACATTTTTGAGGTAGAAATCTATTCAGATAATACTATAGTTTACAAAACCTGTTTACATGATCCTGAATAAGCTTTGTACATTTTGTAAATTTCTAACATAACCCCTTTTGTATCCTTTTGTAAATCAAGCCAGATTTATTGCACACTAATATCCGGATTTTTATAACTACTGAAATGGAAAATTCCTTGGATGTAGAACTCCTGCCCATCCAAAATTTGTGCCTTTTCAAGTTCAAATTTATCATCCTGTAAGCACCTAATCCTTGTAGTTTATCATAAATTCCCATCCTGATGGTCAGAGTGTCAAAGAACTCAGAATTTATTTCAAAACTCAGTGAAAATACTGTGTCTGTCTATGGACTTCAGCTTCTTTAGGTTTTCTGAAAAGTTCTGCTCCTGAAGCTCTCCAGGCAATTGAAAAAGAAGGGATATACAGTTATATCAAATATGTTAGTTTAAGACTCCTTTGACAGGAAAGGTCTTAATCTGGAAGTGGTCTGCATCTAGGAACAGCAAGGAGTAAGGTTATGTCTCAGGTTTTTAATTTCTTTAAAACCATTATTATTTTGGCTATGAGGAAATAAATCAGAAGAGACTGATGTGGTCATTTCTTTGAAGAACCAGTATTACACACTGTTCTGTAAATTTGTAGATACAGTTCTGAAAGTGCATTCAATTTACTTTATAGCTTACAGTTTGACTGACTATAGCTACATACATGTGCATTTTTCCATTAAAACATCAGCATTTTATCGTATTTTCAGTATCACAGTATCATCATGGGAACTTGCTAGACAAAATAATTACCTTCTTTCAAACCCATGATGGGCACTGCAAGGGCTATAAAAGTAGTATTATCTTGAGACATTTTTTGAAATTTATTTTTTAGCAAATGCTCTCTAAACCCACTATGAAGCTTGTATTGCTAACCTCATTCTGTCTTCCAAAAGGGTATTTCCCTAGAAAATTGCATAATCTTAACTAACAGATGAAAAAAGCAAGCCAAGTAAAAACCTTTGGAGGGATTCAGTTCTGATATCATTCTAATTAAAAATTTTGCAAGCAGCTTTAACAAAATGTATAGAGACTCTCAACTGACAGATGCACTTTGAAGAAGGAAGTTAGTTCAAAGATAAGCAGTAAGACTGGTAAAAGGATTAGAGGGCACAAAACAGAACTTAAACTGCAGTAGGGTTACAAATTGACTATGGGCTTGAGGTTAAATTTGCTAAAGCCATTAAGGCTGAAGACTCCCGCATAGTCTAATGGAGTTTGGATCCATCTCTGTCTAAGAAAAGGCAACTTCTTGCACAACTTAATTCTGAATGTGTGCAATGGTTCAAACTACTGGAGCCCTTTGAAAGAAGGCAAAAATTGGCTCATAATGTCTGTTCATGTAGAAGTTGCTGTGGAGAACATAAACGAGAAAGTATGCAGTTTGATCAAATTCTTATGTTTGGTAGGCAGAAAAAATATTCATTCAATTGCACATCTACCGTGGAGAATCCCATGAATGACCAAACACAGGCTTAATGCTTTCCATTGCCATCTTCCTACTACGCACATGCGTCAGAGCTTGGGTGATGTCTTCCCCTCCCTCACTACTTCTCATCATGTCAGTCTTCCAAGCAGGGTTGATGGTCCTGACAACATTCCTGAGAAGAGGTCTTATCAAGGAGTACTGCAGTTATACTTGATTTCTACACTAAGGCACTGGAAGAAGGAAGCACGAGCAAAAGAAAGAATAGGAAAGAACACACAAGGGAGTGACATCCTACTGAAATGCCAGTCTCAATTCTGTGGATCTACAGAAATATAAATCAGGTTGAATATATACTACCAAATGAAATTAAAGGGTGGATCCATGTATTAACTTCACTGAGACATCTGCACCTATAATGTGTTCAGGAAAATAACCTTTGAATACATGTTCAAGATGATGTTTGATAGCATATTAAAAAACCACAAAACGATCACAACAGCTATAACTAATCATAATTTTCAGCCACAGATTCTTTTCAGGTACTTAAATATTTAACAGACTCTAGCTTCTCTCTGCAGCAGTTCAGGAAGCTACAATTTTCTTGTAATTGGGAAAATAGAAGTATGGCTAAAATGCATGGATTTTCAGCATTACAAACAAGTTTGCATGCATTTTCCTGTTATAGATAAGGGAACTGTATGTAGGAAGATTTGTTTGCAGTGGGGTGTTGTTGGTTTTGTGTTGTGTTTGTTTTTAACACATACAATTCATATAAAGTGTGCTAAAAACACAACTCAGGGTATAACAGCAGTATCAGAATGGTAGGTTCCAAGTCACCATGTTTAAGTCCGTAAAGGTCACTCAGCCACACAGCCTGACTGTCTGTATGTCACAGTCCATGAACATTTTGTCCGGGAACTTTTTCACTGAACATAGTAACTTGTGTTTGGGTAAGATATATCTAGAAAATTGAAACCTTCCCACATGGGTAAATGAAGTGCCGAGAAAACTTGTTACTCTGTACAGTTCTGTTACTGTGAATTTTTACCATCTGTAGAAATTGGCTAATATTCACCTTTGGTTATGGATAGGATGCCATGTAGCTTATCTGCAGGAAGGGAAATATTGGAGGGTATGAGTTGTAAGTATGAAATCCACAGCTTGCCATTTTTTCTTCCTTTTTTTTTTTTTTGAATCCCCAAAATAAAACTTCCTTACAGATATTCCAAGACTGAAGCTTTGGTTTTAGCTGCTCAGGTTACAAATGCATTTCATTCTTGCAATAGGTTGTTGTAAACTGATTTTCCTATCTGCTTAAAAGAATCAGGTGCTTCTCTGCTACTGAAGGTCAATGAATTTTTGTTGTCTGCCTTTCTTAAGTATTTTTTTTAAATGCTGCCTAAACACACTATTCACGATGCAAAATAACAAAGATACATGCTCACGACTGTGTGATCATTTCAAGGGTGGGTTACACTAGTCATCTGCAAGTCTGAGTGCTAATTTTCTTAAATGTCTGAACAGAGCACTTCAGACTAGGCTAATCTCAAGCACTGAGAGCTAGTTCACATCCATCAAAAATGCTACCTGGATAATCAAGCTATTTACTCAATGGGTATCAACAGTCATAGCACTCCCACCATCCCATCACTATCGTAAATACTTCTCCACCCACCTCCCATGCTGCAGTGTGCACAAGAATATACAAGAAAATGTCCTTCCAGAACTGATTGAGCTCATTAAGACATAATGATGACTTATTTCTTATTTCTGTCCCAAAACCCTACACGGCACTTACTTTTCCAGGTAAAGTTCCCCATAAACCAACCAGAAATACTTCAACAGCTAAAACAGGTACAGCAAGCCTTTAATATTTGTTTTTGGGAAACTCAGCAAGGAATAAGAAATGGATTTAAATTAAGACTAGTTTATTCAAACAGAAGACAAAGACCAAACTGTTGGTATTTCTGCCTCCCTAATATCCCTTTTGGGGGGGCAGAGGGGGAAATCAGACCTGTCTGCCTTGTAATGAAACAACTGTTTTTGATCAACAGAGTAAGATTTCATCTACTGTAGGGATGCATATAAAAAAAAAACAGAAAAATGAAATTTGACAAATTAGATCTCATGGTTCAGGAGGTAAAGAACACAGAACAAAACAATATAAGAATGCCCCTATCATGCAACTCCTACTCACAGTATCAAGCTGTCATTTGCATCTATTGGGTAACACTGAAATTGATTGGAACTGAGTGTAGGATGAGCTCACAAGAATAAAATATTTGTAAACAAAAGATTTTTATTTCATTATAGAGCTGTTAGACCTGGAACACTGGACAAATTCCAATCTGTGTAATTACATTCTGTCTACCTAAATTCTCTCTGCAGCCTTAATTGGAAATGACATTTTTCTTAATTTCCTCTCCCACATTATGGTTCCACCACAGATGTGGCTGCACTTGAATGAAATTACTTTATAGTCAGCATAAAGCATAACCTGGGATGCAAGGATAGAACAGAGTTGCTACAAATGTAAAAGTGACAGAAAACTTTCCAAGTCATCATTATAAGGACCTTGTAGACTCCCCTCTGGTGAAGAAAAACAGGTAAGTCTAAAACCAGTTAAGATTTCTCTCCCATCTTCTAAATAAATCATCAAGTATCTCCAGAAATCTTTCTCTTGTTGAGTGCTAAAGCAACTACTGTTAGCCTCCCATACTAATACTGGAAAATTCACACTTACTATATACTTAATAATCTCTATATTGTGTGTGATGATTAAAGAACACACAAAACATAAGCAATCTCACTCTTAACGTATGATGTATCACTTGCTAACTATTTATATTCAGGTAAACTGGCAACAAAGTAATCTTACTGTAGCTTTCCCCTTCTCACTCTCCTCAATTTGAAACAGATGGCCAAAGTACTGCTTTGCTTTGCAGAAATTACACAAGGAGGCTGGAGAATGTTCTCACTCAGTAGTACTTCAGATTTTCAATAACTTTTTTTCACTATTTGAAAAGAAACTATGGAAAAGGAAAGTGAAACATTTCCTGTTGAGAGATTGCAGGAGTATATTCGCATACGCAATCCCTGAGATCCTAAACTCCTTCTAAGACTAAGGCTTGGAAAGAAAAAAAACCTAAATCATTTGCAGTAACATAATGCATAATTATGTATGCTTTACAGCACACAGCAGTGTCAAATATAAACAACTTATTTACTACAAAGGGGCAAACAGTGAAGCAACAGATCTCCCACGAATCATAAAGTTGAATGTTTTAACTGTCTTACATTATTGGTACATCTATGTGTCTGTATCTTTATACATATAGATAAAAGAATATATGAATACATAAAAACTTGTCATGATTAGTCATATAAAATGGAGTATATGTATCTGAAATGTTAAGCATAAACACAGGAATTTAAAAATTATCTAATTTAATCTCCATGCTACAATATAATTAAAAAGCTAAAAGATTGAGGCTTTCTTCACTTAGCATTCAAATTGCTTAATAAAACAGTCCAGACTCTTACTTTAATTATGTTAAAGAGCTGATTTGTGAGCACAGACTAAACCAACAACATGAGTACAAGGACTTTCCTGTTTCCAGAGTGAAACAACTTGATATGACTGCAGGCTACACTCATGAATGGAAGAAAGAAAAGGACCTTTAAAAAAACAATATAGAAAGAAATAGGAAAAGTACAATCCAGTACACTTTAGCTTCAAATTGATTTGTTGCCTTTAAGAAACAAAAAATTCAAATGCAAGATGTTCAGCAAATGCAGAAGTTGAAGAACAACTTAAACACTTACTAAACACAAAAGAATCTCAACATTTCCTTGACAGATCTATGACAACAAGTATTGCAATATACCCCAAATTATCTGTAAACATGTCAGAATAAAAAGAGTAAATAATGAAACTATAAATAACCAATGTTTAATTTGACTCAATATGGTTTCCAGCAGCATAGGATGGTAATGCCTCACAAACACGAATGTGTTTATACCCACATCATCCCTAAAATGCTCACATACCTCACAACCTCATCATTATATTTCTGGGAAATTCACTGTATCTCAAAACATGATTAAAGGCTGCCAGCTTGTGATTTATTCCTTAGTCACAATGCCTGCCATCAGCCTTTACCATTAAAGGGTCAGAAGCAAAGTAGATGATCCCTCATTTTTGCCAGCATTTTTGAACACAAAGCTGGCTAGTCTTAATCAAGACGATTAACAACTCTCTTCAAAATGGTGCAAAAAGGCAGTAAACATTCCACAAGGTTCTCTTCAGTCTTTTTGGCTAGAAAGAATGTGGCTAGGACACAGGAAACCAAAGAACAGCTGCGCAGTCAGTGAATATAGAGGGGAAAGAACAGCCTATGGATACTCAGGATCCAGTGATGAAGGCTGGAAACAGCAGGGCAGAGACAGCAGCTCTTCGTCCATAGCTAACAGGACTGATGAGCTAGATGGCACCTGTAAATAAAGTATCAGAGAACTTCAGACAGAAAATAAAATGCCATTGCAGCTGGAAGCAGGTTTACAGAAAACTAGTGTGAAGGTCAAAGGGACAGTGAAAGATAGTAGTTCTCATGAGGAGAAAAATGTCCTTAGTTGCAGTAAGCTATTCAGCACTTCAATCCAGCTTTGTCCTATTTTCAATCTTCTCCAAAATCTCCAAGCCTTTGGCATTCCTCCTGTATGTGGGGTGGCTTCCTACTTATCTTACTAAATTTAAAAAATTTATAAAAAGTAAATAACACAAAACATCAGAAAATTTATTCTGTATTTTTAAATTACTGTGAAGGGTATAAACTTCAAGCATACATTATGCAGCATAGTGAACGAATCCAGATCACTGCTGGCTTCATTAGCAACAACATTAGCATACCACTACTTCAGACATAGCCACTGCAAGCACATTAAGAGTCTCTATGTCTGCTGTCGCAGTCATCTGCTCAGAATGGCTGCATTTCACAACATAGACCAGTACAACTGAAGGGTACTGCTCCTCGGGTGGAATTCTGTAACAGGAGAGCGAGCACTGATATAAGAGAGTTCCTTTGCTTTCAAATATCAAGTGGCTGTTACAGACTTTAAAGGATGCCAGAAGTCCGTGTTATCAGGAAGAGCTCCAAATCATTCTGAATTATGTTAAGTCTTGCTACTCTTATGTAACCATAACACCAGTCTTTTCCAAGTCCCTGCTCCTCACATCAGGCAGAAGATTCAGCTCTCCCTAATTTTCATGTTGTCCTATCTTTAATCTATCACTATCTAAGGAACAGGATGGCAATTAATGCAATCCTATATTTATAATAAAACTTCATCAGTATAAGCAGCTGAAGTTCAAGTAGTAATTATAGGTTACATAATTGTCATCTCTATTTCTGCTCTTAATCAGAAATACTGTTCTGAGATAGTGATCAGTGTAACAATATTGACAATTAATAAAACTAGAAGAGATTATAATATGCAAGAGAGTTAACTCTGATTTCAGTTGTCTGAGCTTACACTCGTAAGAGGTCCTGGCTATCAGCTGCCTAGATGGTTAGCCTTGCAGCACTAGCTTGGATGCAGCAGATGAAGCCCACACCACTTGAAGAGTACAATGGCCTTGCTGTGGGGTATATGGCAGTTTACAGTGCTGAACCAGTGCAAATTTCCCACCTCCCTCTATCATTAAGAGATTGTAGCAAGGTTCTAGACAGTCTCATCCTCTCACACTCCAAAAGAAGATCAAAAGAAACACTAGCCATAATTCAAAAAAATACAGATGGCACTCAAGGAGGAAACAGTCCTCTTAAACTTGTCCTCCAGTGCTGCCAGTGGCTTGCTAAGGGGTTTTGGATGCATCACTGCAACTCCTAGGTGTTTTCAGCCTCTATCTTCCCTGATTATGTCATATATATTGCAGACATCATGTTTAATGGGAACCAGTCATAGCCAGCACCACTAGGTGCTACCATCATGCAAGTTACTAAAATCACTAAGAACACAACACTAAAAGTTGCATGTCTTTAAAGGGCTCTGAAGGCATGTTTCTTTCTAATATGCCAATTAAGCCAGCTGAGTCAGTTGACATTTAATCCACTCTGCCTCTGGTTCAGTAACTCTAACAGATGCAAAGATGATTTTAAGGAATACTGGGAAATGAAAAAACTCAGTTTCTTCTCTAGAACGCACACTTCTTGCATTTACTTAGGCCATGTATCCAGAAATGGATGAGTTAATGGGCAATATCAATACTTGGAGTATTTGCGCCACAGAGCTCTCTTTGACCTTGCATTCAGTTCGCTGTTGAAAAAGCAACCGCCTCACTCCACACAAGGTAAAAACGAAACAGAGTTCGACATCATATTAGAAAGGATTCAATTCAGTTCAATACGTTTTGGTATCAGAACAGCAAACCTTGATCTGCAAAGCTGCAAATGGAGAGAAATTCACTTTAAAGGTCCTTCACTTACAACAGATTTCATGTAGCTAAGCTCTCCGAGGCAGCATCCTGCTTACTAGAAATTAATCTGGAGAGATGGATCCAAGGTCATCCTGTTCTTTTAATGACCTGAACTCACCAAATCTGAAACACTGTACAAAGCAACATGGGCTGCTGTTGCAATAAATGACCAGACTATTCCATTTTGATCAGCATGGGGTCCCATATAATTATCAAGGAGCATAAACTTGTTTGCCAGATTACATTAATGTGAAACACAACTTCTCAGCCATGTTGTCCCTGAAACACTGTAATACTACCTTATTTCCCCCCCAAATTATAAACTCCCCAATGCTGTATTTAGAAGTAGAAAGGATAATTAAAGTTTCTGCTTACATAGCTTCTTAAATCTCTGTATCATCCTTTTTCTGTGTTGGAGATCAAACAAGATCCTCTCCCCCTAGGTAACCAGACTACAGAAAGGACCAATTCTTTCTTGACTAGCGTACCACATGGTCCTAAGGACAGAATGAGCATATTAGCAATAGCAGTGTTCGCTGAGTTCTGATTGCAGAGTCACTGCTGCCTGTGAGGGTGTAGAAGGCAAAGAGGACTTTGTCTCTAACAGCTTCTGTTACTCTAAAGAATGTTACTTAAAACACTGGAAATTTTTTCTCGTATTTAGTGATATGCAATGAAATTTGGATATCTCATTTTAATAAGCAAACTTTCAAAGCATACCTGTGTTCAGGGATTTGATAGAAACCGTTTTGAATCCGAATTTACAGTTCCCCACTTGTTGACTAATTATGTGTCATTAATAAGACAATCAACCGCTTTGATTCTGGTTCGATTTAAACCATGTAAATTGAAGTTCGTCTCCCATGACAAGTATCTATGCTAGGTACCATCAATTCCTGAGTAACACTCTTGATGGCCTCAGATTAACCATCAACAAAAGTAAATCACTAGGAAGTGAAAATACCCAAAATTAAGCATACAAGTGTAGTAAGACTGGATTTTGGTCGATGAGTTTGGGAACTCACAGTTAAATAATTTTGTGGCCTTGAATGAAATAGAAGATTATCATTTGCCCTTATCAGAATTTTGTCTAGTTTGTGCACTCCTAAATCCAGAAAAATAGTTCAAACTTGTTGTGTTAATGCTGTATTATGAAATCCATGTTTGCAAATTCTTGTCTGCAAATGGCAGTTGCACACTACAGAGGCTGCTGGGGCAGCAGAAGCCCTAGTTAAGAACATACAGGTTTCCTGTTCTAGCAAGACTCTTTGCTTGATCCTAGATTCAGGAATTAAATACCACAGGGAGAATTCTACTTTTCGATTAGACAAAGCAACCAACCAACCCCCTCAGCCCTCCATCACTTACTCTCAGGAGATCAGGTATCCCCACATCCTTCCCTTCATGTGCTGTCTAAAGTCAGGCACAAAACTCTCGCAGCCATTTTGAGTGCTGCCATTCATGCATTTTATTTAAACCCCTTGTCCAATTATGATAAGTAGACAGAATGACAAAATCATGGCCTATCTAAACTTCAAGCACAGTCCTGACAAGTACTTTTTCAAAAGCAGTCACTGAATTCATTTACAAATTGTATTGATTTGGAGCAGATTTTTTTCCATATTCTACCCAGTCTTTAGTGAACAGATATGGCTTTGGAGAATCAAATCAATGGGTCTTTGGATGCAAAGGAGAATGCTAATATGAACCAGAAGGCAACATGCAGGTTTCACCAAGTAATGAGTATGGCCAAATAAAGCTCCAGATAGTGCCCAAACCTCTAGTTCAGTGAAAGAATTCAGGCAAAAGGACCAACTCATTAATTGAAAATGTATCCATCAAAATATGTGGGAGTGTTCACATTTTGTAAATGATTTTCTAATAATTTTGTACTTTAGAAAGTTAAGAACTTTGCAAATGCTTGGCAATTTCAAAAATTTGCTCCTAAATGAGTTAAAATTTAGCAATTACTACTACATAAGAAGTCTTTTCCATCTTTATATGCTTCTATTTAGCCTGCGTCTACAGCAATGAGCAAAAGTACTTCATTTTTTTTACCATTCTCCAAATTCATCAAGCTAGTTCAGCTTCTGTTTTTCTGAAAAAAATACACTTCAGATCAATTTTCGCCATTGCAGAATGAGTCCACCTATCTATCACTTAATATACAGCTTGACTCCCATAATGATATTCCAGAATGCCAATAGAGAAGAAAGATTCCTCACTACTACTCTGGAAATTATCTAATCTGAATTTCTGACAGGTAATTCTAAAATTGGCTGTTTGTGAACAGCAGATAATTTTTAATTAACTCCCAGTACTACATGACCTGAATTCTTCACTACTTACGTATTTCTAAATAGGTCTGTATTACAGCCCCCAAAACAAGTGTGATCAGAAATCTGGTTTCAGCTCCTTAAGGAGAGAGCAGAACATGCCACTTAATATTCTTGTGCTCCTGCAGTTTGATCTAATCCTCAATGAATTGCAGGAACAACAAAATATTAATTATGGACATATTCTGCTTCATTATTTATGCTTCCTCCAAAAGGTAATGTTTAAGAAACAAACCCCTCATGCTTAATTCTGTGTCATCTTTTGGCCAATTACCACAGCAGGAGGGATGCACATTAAAACTAAATCAGCTGACTCCTACTGTTTGCAGCCTCTCAAACATGTCTGCTTGTAAGTTGTACTTAAAGCAGGTATAAAGGTCATATTTGCATAAACTCATACTCCTAACACAGAAATATTTTATTATTTTTAATTTCAATGACGATTGCTCTCTCATCTGAATTTAACTTCATTATAAATGAACCTCATTTCGATGGAGACACATCTAAGCAGTGTAACTTGTTTTGTATGGAATGGATAAGTCCATAGATATTTATTCAGGGAGATCTATATTGTTCAACAGCTAGTGCAGTTACTTGGAAATTGCAATGGAAGGCCTTCCCTTTTTCTCCAGGGAAAGCTCAAGACAGGGGACTAACTCATTAAGATACTTGGAAATTTCACTTGGAGGAGTCTCTGTCTACTGTTTCTATAGGATGTTGTGGAGACCAGCTTCACTCCTCCAACCACAGACTGCCTACACCTGGGGACAAGGACTCTGTACACTGATGGAACAATCCATCATATGAACATAGCTATTGATTTAGACCATAACAATATTAAAGCTGACTGGAAATGGATACAAATATTCACACAGACACCGATGACGTGGATGTAGTCCTTTTCCTAGGAATTATCTTTAAGTATCTTTAAGCAGCATCACATCATTTTAACACAACTGCAGTACGTCTTAACTGGTCATTAAATTCACAGTTGAAACATTAATGCTTTTGTTACCCGGCGCTGTAAAACATAATAAAAAAGATTTTGTTTCTTTTCTTCTCTCTTATAAATATTCTCTCTACTTTTTGAATAAAACAATTGATCTAATGATATCTTTGCAGGGACATTTCATGAAAAAAGTCTGCTTCAATCACAGCTATCTGAAAAGGTAAATAAGGAATGAATGCTTAATTTTTTTTTCCCTTTGGTCAAGTTAAAAAATCATTGCTATAACTTTGAACAGTACTGTACTTCCTTTATGTTAAACTGCTTGCAAATAGTTGGCAGACACCTGCCGAAACAATGCACTTGGTTGCTAAAGTATACTGTTTGACTGCAGTAATTACACTTGGCACATTTTGTTCCACAAGTGGCTATCCTGCCTCTGCACCACTTCCAAGCAAGTGGAAGGCAGAATTCTTGTCTAGTACTTTCAAGAAACTTAACAGCTATGACGGCTATCTCAGAGACAAAGACACAGTTCATGAAGACTTTTCCCGAAGTACAGCAAGCTACAGAGTTAAACAAACAGAACCCCCCACGCTCCTTCTTCCAGAGACCATCTAGCTGTGTAGACAGAGATGAAGGTTAAAACAAAATTAATTCCTTCTAAGCAATTAAGCACAAAGGAATCCCATTATATCATCAAAGTGTTTTGCAATTATTCCTGTTGAAGACTATGAGCTAAACCTTTCATTGGTACTGATGCATACATGAGGATCATTCTCCCCGAACACCTAAGAGAATTCCATTAGTTAGGAAACATACTGTGAAGCTTTAAAATTTACACTTTGACAGCAAAGAACTAATCTATATGTCCACACCTGTATGTGAGTATATATATATATTTATGCATGCATGTATGTGTATATATATTCCATATATGTGTATAAAATAATATCTATACATACACCGGATGTTACCTTTAACTATCTTGTTTTATTTCTCTGCATTCAAATGCCTTTTTTTGAAGCTTGGATAC
>JAVSBS010016499.1:0-22478 GCA_033124195.1 Coracias cyanogaster | reverse complement strand
CCTCACAAAAAGTCCCTCCCCAGCTTTCTTGTAGGCCCCCTTCAGATACTGGAAGGCTTTTAGTCTTTCCCAAACTGCGAGACCATATGAGAATAAACAGAACCACAGAATCATTCTACAATTCTATGAAAAGGCTTCAGAAGTTTGTTTGATAAGCAACTGAAATATAATACTTGTCAAGAAGGTCTTAAAAAAACCCCAGACAACAGAGACCTCTGGGGGCCCCCTAGTCATACCAGTGGTTCAAACTACAGCTAAACCTGAGGTTAAATCCCAATTAGTCAATGCCTCCTTCAATCAAATCCTGAAAACCCCAAAGGGTTGATAGTTTTCATGCGCTATCTGTAGAACAACCATGACTGTAAAGGTTTTGATAGCACTTGCATGTAAAAAATAAGATCAGAGATGTTACAAAATGAGAAGCAATATAGAACTCATGCTTAACCAATGGAAGATATTCCAGAGATGCAATGAGATCAAGATAATTCAGATTATTTGCAGCGTGAAAGAAATGGTTCTTCAGGCCTTTCACCCAGTTGATCCTTGTAAAGCAGGCACAATATTCCAAGTCCTCATGATCAAGGAGGCTGTCGGTTGGAAAACAGGTTACTAACAAGGTTTTGCTTTGCACTATTTTAAGAAAAGGAAGAAGCTGTATCTTAAATAACACAATGTGTTAACTCCTGAACACTGCTTCAGTTTCTCTTTGGTTTCTAGCTGACTCAGACTCACCACACCTTACAGCAGTCAGAAGTACGAACTATGACTCTGCTAGCCTGGAGTAAAGTCAATCTTCCTAATACCTTGCAGCTCACACAGCTATTTCTAAACTAACTCATTAGTAGCACTGAGCATTGTGTACTTCCATCTAAAACATACTTTTAAATCAGTAACAAAACAAACAAACAAAAAAAATCAAGGCTTTAAACCAGATGGAATTTCACTGCTGTTTCACACACACTGAGTACAGAGCCCTTTAGCACTTCAGTGTAAAGCAAATTTCTCTTCAAGCTCTGGTCCCACAAGGCTGCACAAATACTAATTACCAGTCACAAGGAGTAAGAAGAAAAGTAGAGCAAGTTTTGCTGTCTACTCTCTCCCATCCAGCTGCTCAAGTAACAGGGCGACCCTTGAGATTCTCTTTTTGGCTTCCACCTGTTTAAGAGGAATTAAGCTTTGCCTACAAGAAAAGTTTAATGCAGTAGATCAAAGCCTCCATATCAGGGAGGTTGATGTGAAGGGCAGCTTTGCAGAGGTTACAATCTCACTTTGCACATATAGTTCTGTCCAGTAACTCCTTCTAGTATCAATTACCACAACATCAACTAAGGCCTGTATTCCATAATTACCGAATCAGTAAGAACAGCTCTTTAAACAATCAGTGTTATCTTGAAATACACCAACCTCTCCATAACGGAGGTTTTATGAAGACAGCAAGAAACTGGCATTTTACATGGTAATAAGAGACAGGGCAGCTGAACAATCGCGGAACTATCTGAACACCCCAAGTTGTTTCCAGTGTTACAGCCATAAAACACTGTAAGAGCTCTGCTTCATATCTTTTAATATTTAAGCTTTTTTTCCCCCTCCTGTTTCAGGTTGTTAGGGTATTTTTGTCACTACAACTGAAAAGCAGCAAGTAGAATAGAACTGCGTATAGATATCACCAAATCTTCAGTTTGCTCAGGTTTATTAATTGGTGTTTCATACACACATTAGCACCAGAATGTTTTTCAAGGTCTAGTCACTCCAAAACTTCAGCGGCATGGTAATTAAGTGCTGCTTACCCTCAGAATTATCCTAGTATCTTCTTTACTAGAGCCTCCATCTACTCGAGTCACTCTGAATTCCAACCACTGCTGAACGACAGCTCTCTCTTCCGCGGTACTTCCAAGCAGCTGGTCTTTCTTAGCCTGTTTCACTAGGTGGGCAGCTATGGTCATCAACCCCGTCAGACCAGGACCATTGTTTGTTTGGAGAACAGGAACCTGGAAGAGGAAACAAAAGCATAATACTAAGCAAAGGTCTCTGTAACAACAGCTACTGGTTTTTTAAAGGCATCTTAAAAGAATCTTTAAAGCAATATATCAGAATTTAGAAGAATTCACACTAGAGCTAGTAACATTTAAAAAAGGGTATGTTCTCTTTTTACTCTCTGGGGTGGTTTATTTTCAGTTTTTGCAGAAGTTTCTTTAACACATGCACAAGCCAAGACATTTTTAGCTCCAATTCATCAAATTCTGCCAATACTAGCAAGAAATAGTATTGCTCGTTTTAACAATGGCAGAAATCTTATTAACTTTAACCTCATTCTCAAACTCAGGACTCTTGACTTAAGATTGTAAAGTCAGCAGTATCCAGTTTCTCTCAGAGAAATGCCTACTCATGCTCGCTGTTCTAGTCCCAGGTGTTCCGATAGAAATTAGAGTTCACTGGTACCAGGGGAGGACAACACAACACACCTCCAGCTTTAACCACACCTTTGGGAGTGATAGCACATGTTAAACCATGGGAAAGGAAATCGAACTGCTGAGAGTCAGAAGGAAAGGGAATGAATTAAAACTCTGCAACAGACTAAGGCCCATTTATGACATCAAGTGATAGAAGAGAAACTGACTCAAATGCAGTCAGGTTTGTTGGGTTTTTTGTTGTTTTTTTTTTTTAAGTATCTGACTACACAGATGAGTCTGTCTATATTTAAATTTAATTAGCCTAAGGTACACGTTGAAAGCATAATATTAATTTTGCAGTTGTATCAAGAGTCTTTGACTACTAGTCAGTTTTTCCACTGAATATAACAGTCAGAAAATCTACAGACAGATCTAGTTACTCGATTTTTCAGACTTATGCTTTGCAGTAATAGCATTAGGTTGACAATTAAGGAAGGTTTTTGTGGCTGAAGAATGTATATATTGATATTTAGGGCTCCAACCATAATACAAAAATAGAGGGCAAACAGACTGCTTCTCCATATGCTACCAATCCTTCTCCAAGGTGATCATGCAAAGGCCCTCACCCACATGTAGCACCTCAGCCCCACATTCCATTTTTTATACCAGGTAACGTAATGTTCAAAATGCCAAGTCATCTACTTTAAAGGAGCAGGATATTTAAGAGCAACACCTCCTCACCATAGATGCGTAACTGATATTAAACCCGCATCTTTTTTTCCCACGTAATTTAACGACGGCAGCACAGACAGAACAAGGAAAACGCAGGGAGAAGGAAAGCAGTGTAAGAACAAGAACATGAACATGTTAAGTCGACATCCCTCTAAAGAGACACGATAACCTTCCTACGAGAACGTAGCGAGGCCCTACGGCCACAAAATAAGGCGGGTGGTGAATGAAGGAGAAAAGGTGAAACTCCTCGCTCACGGGGAAGAGCCGACCCTGCCGAGAAGAGCAACTGAGCCCTCCTGCTCGGGAGGAGGGGGCGGTAGGAGGCCTCAGTCACCGTAGCAGCGCTGGTGGCGGGGAATCGCCGCACAGGGAGGCCGCAGGGCCGGGCCGGGAAGGCGGGAGAGGAAGCGGCGAGGGAAGAAGCGGTTGGGGAAGGGGGTCAGCGGAGGCCCGCCCGCGCCGCTGCCCGCCCCCGGGCCCCCCTCGCTCCCTTCACCTTCCGCTCCCCCTGGACGCCGTACTTGTTCCCTTTCGGCAGCCCCAGCAGCCTCTCCAGCAGCGCCAGCTCCTCCGGCGCCGGCCGCGCCGCAGGCGCCATCTTCGGCGGAGCAGCACCTGGGCAGAGAAGGAGCAAGCGGCCGCAACCACCTGACAACAACCACCGATCCCATTGGCAGACGGGACGGCCACGCCGCCAAAGCATCCGCCGCTGCTATTGGCCTGAAGGAGACCGCCAGCCAATCAGACGCTGGAGCGCTGCCCGCGCATGCGCCGAGCGGGGGGAGGCGTGGCGGCGGAGCGTGCGCAGCCGCGAGAACACGTTTTCCCGCCCAGAGGGCCGGGCCGGGTGGGATGCGACCGGCTGCTGGGAGCTGTGGCTGGAGGAGGCCTTGGAGGTCACCGAGTCCAGCCGTTCCCCCAGCGCTGCCAGGGCACCGCTAAACCACGGGCCTCAGCACCACATCTCCACAGCTTGGAAACCCCTCCAGGGATGGGGACTCCACCACTGCCCTGCCCAGCCTGGCCTCAACAGCCCTTTTAGGGAAGAACCTCCCCTGGTGCAACTTGAGGCTGTTTTCCCCTTGTTCCTTAGGAGAAGAGATTGACTCCCAACCAGCTTGCTGTCCAAGCATAGATAAATTTAGCAGAGAAGGTGAAGTTCTAGAGAGAGCTAAATTTACTGGAGGTTTTGTGAAGTAAAGAAAGGAAGATTATGCAGAACTGGGCCACATCCTTGCCCGTGGCAGGGGGGCTGGAATTAGGTGATCTTTAAGGTCCCTTCCAACCCAAACCATTCTATGGTTACAGGCGCTGATCGAGGGACTGTAATAATAGCCTCTGATAAAGGAAGAGGAAGGACAGAAGAACATGTTAGTGAACCATGGCTAATGATAGCGAAGTTAAGAGATTAAAAACCACACAATCATGGAATCACTTAGGTTGGAAAAGACCTCCAGCATCAAGTGCAACCTTCATCCAACATCTCCCTGGCCTCTAGACCATGTCTCGAAGTGCCACATCTACTTGTTTTTTGAACCCCTCCAGGGATGGCGACTGCACCACCTCCCTGGGCAGCCTGTTCCAATCCCTGACCTCTCCTCCAGTAAAGAACTTCTTCCTGATATCCAATCTAAACCTCCTCTGGCTCAACTTGAGGCCATTACCTCTTGTCCTGTCATTAGTTACTTGGGAGAAGAGACCAGGACCAGCCTCGCTGCAACCTCCTTTTAGGTAGCTGTAGAGAGCAACAAGGTCTCCTCTCAGCCTCCTCCAAACGAAACACTCCCAGTTCCCTCAGGCATTCCTCATACCACATATTCTCCAGACCTCTCGCAATCTGAGCTGGCCATGAAATAGTCTTACTTAACTGCACAATTGTATTTGAGATTTGTTAAAGATGTGAATTAATCACCTTTCTAATTGAAGATATCCTGCTGTGGATATCATACCTCTACACCCAGTCATAAATGACAGAAATTGAAACAGTTGTAGATTGGCAGGTCTGTTTGTGCAGAATATCAAAGTGCAATTCTTGATAGAAGACCGTTAAACACCAAACTATAATTTTTACTGAAAAAACCCAAGCTAGTCATGTCCTGCTCCTGACAATTTCAAAATACAGACTCAGGGCTATCGCTGCGTTAGTCATCTTAAATAAGACGATCCTGACAAATGTCCTGGTTCTTCAGTGAAAGGCTTTATCCTGATGCAAGGTGACATTTAGATTTGTACCTTCTGTTGCAGGAAAAATCTGAAAGTGGCCATGGAGCCGTCCTCTGAGCAGAGAGCAATTCTCAGGTGGATTTTGAAGCTTTTGCAGGAATTTGAGTGTAAAAATGAACATCTGCAAAGCACTTCATTTAAAGAAAAAAAATTAAATTGCTCTGCCATGAGAAAGACATTGCTCTTTGCAAAGTTTTTTTTAATTCTTCAGCTCCTTTCCTGCAGCAATATTTTGAAGTGCTGGTGTTCTGGTTTTATATCAATGAATGAATGAAAATTGTACAGAAAGCCTTCATTTTCAGTGAGGAAATGGAGAGAAATGTTCTGCCAGGTTTTTAAAAAGCTAGTCGATTGGTTTCATTATTGAAAGACTTCCCTTTCAATAACGAACCATCTCTCAGGAAATATATACCTACATTTACAGGTTATTTTATATATTTTTAAATTCTTTGGAACCAAGACGGCGAGACTTCTCAGTGTGAAATATTAGTATGGATGGATTGAAATATCTATCGGTTACAATAAAAAGGTTACAATTGTGGCCAGTTGAAAAGCAAAAGCTTTTTTTTCCTTTTTGCCTTTCCTCCCACCTCAAAGTTTTCAAGTCCTTGGAAGGGGAGACTTTAGAAATTATGTGGAGGAGAGGAACCGCTTACAATTGCGCGGGAGTTTTCTCTTGATAACAGAGTTTAGCGGCATCTCCTTTTCTTTCTCTGTGCACAATTCTCCTCTCGTTCCATTAGGTGGAGCTTTGTGATTAAGACTGCAGAAGAAACTTTGCTTTAAAGTGCAAAATAATTCACCACCGAGCTGCTGGGGGAGGAGGCGAGCGAAGCCTCCTTTGCTTAGAGGTATCAATGTCCTGTACGCAAGCTCCGTACACAAAAAATCTGAATCAAGACCCTTGCACACAAGGCAAATAACTTGAAAAATCGATTCTGTCAAACGGAGAGCTGCTCTAATCTGCTGTTATCATAGTCAAGGTCCAAATCTACAGTACCTTAGGTTATAAATTAGATGTCAAATATAATTAATTTGGCACTTGAAACATGAAGCGGATGACTGTCCTTTAGAGGAAGCCTGACAGCTTTATGTATGTCACATTGGTGTCTGTTAAAACGAGCTTTACATGCCAGACGATCCTTGTGACAATCATATTGCTCTTAGCCGTACCAGAATTTTGTCAATGTAATAAGTCTCCGAACAGTTTTCCCTTTAATTGTCTGAAGCTTTTGCAAGACAATATAAATCAAGTGTCATCTGCCTCATCTGTGCAAAATAATGGTTTTATCATACATCAAATAAGCCATTTATTTCTCATTCATTACTAGAGGAGTTACTGTTGAATATTTACGCACAAATCTGTATTTTATACAAATGGAGAATGTTTTCTGCCCCGTGCCTCGGACCCACTGTGCCTACAGTCAGAATCCCATTTTCCTTCCACCTTCAGAAATCCAGCAGCTGCTGGATGAACCGCACCAGAGTTTGTCCAGCGGATGCTTTTGCACAGTTGTTGAAATAAAAAGATCAATAACCACCATTATTTCCCACTGATAGCACCAAAAGGACCTTCCTAATCCAAACCTCATCAAAATTTCCCAAGCAAAGATTTGATGGCAGAGTGCTGCAGGAAGGTTTCCTTGCTGTAGTTTCAGGATTAATTTTTAAACGCACGTGACAAACTGGCTATATGTTTGTGACTGGTACCCTACGTGATCTACAGCATGTGTGAGAAGAGCTATTCCTTCAGTTTAAGAGCAAAAAAAAAGAGGCTGAGACCTTGCTGCTGTTACTCCACTCCTTGAAACAAGGGGAACACAGGCGCTCAAACTAAAAGATCTAGGCCTGTCCTGATTCCTTTGGTGGGTGGATGAAGCAAAGATGAAATTGGCTTTTTCTTTTCAAGTACTCTTGGAAAATTGAACACAGAGAAAGAATTATGATTGTACCAGCCATCTCTGCTTCAGCTTCCCTTTTCATCTGTGCCACCCCATGCTGTCCACCAGCCCCAGGTCCGTGTTAAAATTTAACTGGTTTTGTATGTACGAGGCAGAAAACAACTCAAAAGCAATATTTAAAACCTAAGAAGCATGATAATTTTTTCTTTTTGTCTTATTTCCACTGGGTTACGCCAACAAAAGGACTTGTAGTTAGAAGCCTTTCTGCAGGCAACAACTCAGAGATGTTTGTGTCCCAGCAGCTGATTTTATCCTAAGGGCACGTTGAAGGAAACAGGGAAGGGAAAGTTGTTGCGATATACATATATATATATATATACACTGCTGTGATAGTGCAACACCAAAAGTAGGGTGAGGGACACTTGCCATACTCCTGAGAAGATCGATCTCATGCACATGGCATTGCTGCCCAGGCGTTACAGTGATTTAAGGTCATCGTCTTCGTTGAAAGGCAGCGCCAGGTCCATGGGTGGGACAGCTGCGTTACTGCAGAAAAGCTCATTAGCCCAGGTCGGAGGCAATTAGCTCTGTGCTGCCGTACCTGCTTCTAATGTGTTCCCGGAGCCGACCCACTCGTTCATGGCTCGGAGTTCCCTGAACTTTGTCTGTTACAGGCGTGGCTGCGTTTGGATCTCAAAAGTGTCGTGACTTGGTTCAATAACTGTTGAACATGGGTGTCAGCTTGGGGTTGGTAATTCCAAAATAGTTTTGACTGCTTCCTGTGGATTTGGAGACTGGTGAACAAAGAGCATTTGTGTATTTATAAATGTATGGATCTATTAAAAATGTCTCACAGATGTTCCTTTGAAGCCAAGGTAGCTTACTCTCCAGTAAGGAAAGAACCAACTCTCAGACACTGATAGTCACAAATTTCATTTCCCTGAGACAAGAAAATATGGACCCACATGGAAAATTTACAGAGAGCTCTGTAGAGACATATTCTACTCTCCTTATTCCATCATTGTTTCTTAAGTCAAATTGACTATCTTTTGTTACTCTCTTGGCTTCCAAATCAGATGTCATTAAAGAAAAACAATAAGTGGTGGGTGCATGGAAATGAAGATTTATGGAAAACAGATGATTGTTTAGCACAGCAAGGCACATGCTGGTGCCTGATGTGTTAGTCAGGGTATCGGTGTGGCAGAGGACCACCGGTTGGTTCAGTGGTTGCGCATGCCTAGCAGGAGCAGTCCTGGTCCTCAGAGACAGCTGGGGACAAAGCAGGTAGAACACTGAACTGAGTTTGTCACTCAAACACCACCTTGAGTTTATCGTGTGTAACTGTGGTACATTTGCTTGTTGGCAGTGTAATTTGCTGCTTCTACAGCTACGTAAGCGCTGGGGTTTGTCTGCTCTGTTTCTGAGAACAAACACGATCGTTGTAGCTGACCCGCTCGTGGCACGCTGGCTTTGGGGCTGTGCCCTCTTTATATAACACAGAGTCCTGGGACGAGAAGAGTCTTCTCCTTTTCCCTGGGATAAGAAGATAATCAGTAACGTGCTCCATTAGTCTAGCCTAATTCTGTTCTTTGTTCTCCAGCTGTAGCTGTGCTGAGCTGGAAGTATGTCCTGAACATACACTAGATGGCAGGCGGGTCAGGTGCCTGGAAACCAGCCTTGTCCATCCATCACACAGCCTTCGCTCCTGCCTCCAGAAGATCAGCTGGTCTCCCCAGGCCTGTACAGCAGCACCTTGGGCTCACAGTGCTGGGCAGGAGCACGCGGTCAGCGGGCTAGGAGCTCCTCTAGCCCTCTGCCCACGAGATGCTTGGCCACGTTGTTTCCGACAGATTTGCTTTTGCCTCTTAGCCGACAAGGAGAAGCCGCCCGATCAGTAACAGCTCGATCAGTAGCAGCTGTTGTTGAGAATCAGGCTTGTGTTAGAGAAGTGGATGTGTTAAAGAAGCGCTGTCAGCACCTGAGGTAGGCTCTGATGGCTCGTCTTCAACAGTAGACTCCTGTATTTGCCCTGCAGGAGACGATGGCAGCTTGTCGCAAAATTTTTGCAGCAGAACATCTTTCCAGTGCTCCACATTTGCCCCAGGATGAAAGATGCCCTCGACGTTGCCCTTAAAGTGGAGATCTCGTTGCGATGCCGGCGTGTACAGCCTCAGACACATCAGCGCTTACTGTAGGATCCTTTGGGACCTGTCGTGACACAAGGTCAGAATCAGCCCTCGTGTAAACTGGTGTGTGGGGCTCGCTTGACCCACAGCTCTGCCAGCGTAACAGAACTGCTGGCAGCTTCCACCTCTCCTGCTGTCCTTGAGGAAAGGATGGAGATGTTGCCTCACTATCAGATCATGCTAATGTTGTAGGTGAGTCTCACAGGGCTCTAAGAGTAAGCCACGTTTTAAAAACAGGCTTTCCAATATTTTTTTTTTCATTAGCGATAGCTGTAGGAGTGCTGTGAGTGGTCATAAATGGTGGAAAACCTGCTTTATTTCTAGACTTTTCTCTAGAGTAAACTACCACTACTTGTATTGGTTGAGAATTATGGAGAAGTCGGTGCTTGTGTAGCTTCAAGTGACTTACTCAGCTAGTAAAATAGTTGGGACTGTTGAGATGAGCAGTGGGGAAATCTCAGTTTGAATAAACAGATGTAATTAGAAACTAGGAAGGTTAAGCTTCAGTTTGTAAGTGGCTCTAAATACAGTAGTCTTTGAGTTCTGGACAGATTCATACAGAGGAGGGTCAAAACCACGCCTGGATGCCGCACTGTGCGCAGCTTGGAATAACTTACGGCCAATTCCCACAGCTCCTCCGTCCCTCCCTTTTAGCACTGACTACACAGTTATGAGGAGTTGTAGAGAAAACACCTTGTTTTGGAGGTGTCTCATGAACCAGTAACCCTGACAAAACCTCTCCGTACTGCCTATATCGCTGGGTATCGGATGCATTCTGGTTACGAATTCTGAGGAGATTCTGCCTCTGCCTTTACGCTCCTCTCCCAGAGGAGAAGCCTTTGGAGCCTTCACTATTGCACTGCGTAGCATTTAGAGAATGCGGGAGTTAAATCAGTAGGAAGAGGAATCAGGCTTCGGTGTTGCAAATCTGACCATCTGACGCTTCCCAGAGTATCTGTACAGGAATGATCAAATCCTACCCACAAGCACATTTTTCTTTTGGTCTTTTTGAGTCAATGAGGAACCACTTAATAAAATGAGGAAACATTGCAGAACAGAGAAATGAGCAAAAAAAGTAATACAGACTTGACAGAGTCAATAGGCAGGTGAATTTATACAGACGGGAACACTGAGAGGGTCCTTCACTGAAGCTCGCAAACCTTTTCTCCTGCAAATGTGGTTTGAGACAAGCTGCATGAAGACCATCAGGACACGGCCACAAAAATGAAAGTATGGAGCAAATGACTCACCGTGGCTCGAGTTCTCTTTTGTACGCTTGCAGTCATGAGGTCTACCTGCAGCACAGCCCCTTGAAGCCAGTATTGCTAGTGAGAATAAGGGATGTGTTCCTTCATTTGTTCTTTGCTTCTCTTTCCTCAGTCTCTTTCAACGTTTAATTGCCGGAGACATAAATCTAGAAAGTGAGCAAACATATTCAAGATACAAAATTGTAATTAAAGCAGTACGTTGTATAACTTCTTAAATGCTTTTTTTTTTCCCATTAAAGCAAGATAAAATATGTTTGGAATATATGTTATAGACTCAGGCCAACACAAACTCTGTCAGTTGGAGGCTGCCTTTGTGAGAAGAAATTTACATTTCGCTTTTGGCGTATTTGTTTGACATGAGCGCATTTATTGCCCAAGGGAAAATCTGTATCAGTGTGGAGATGTCACACGATGCTCTGCTACTAAGACACGAGGCTTGAGCCAAGACTGCAGGAAGAATGACACACCAAGCTTATGAGTTTAAGAACTTCAGGTTATGTTGCACCATAACCCAAGAGCTTGATAATGGATCTACCAGAAGGAAACAGGGCTGCAAATAGATTATCCTGATCCTTCAGCGCCTCTACAGAATCACACAGTTCCTCCTCATTCAGGTTAGGTTTTTGTTTGTTTTTAATTTGGGGTTTGTAACGAACTCTCCCCTTCTTGTTGCTCTTTGCAGTGATCCTCAGCCTTGATTCCTTTCTCCATCCACAACTCATCAAAACCTGGCAATGCAGCCTTTTTTTCTTTTCTATTATTTGCTTGGTACTATGTTTTGGAAAGCATTTTGTGGAGGTGAGGAGCAAGGCTTGTGTGATGATGAGTATCTGAATTGATTCCAGCAAGGAGGATTAATGCCGAAGAAGTTGATGGTGATTATCAGCTGCTGGGTGTTGTTCAACACATCGGTGACGTGAAAAATCTGGTTTAGAATTACTTGACCCCCCAATCTGGGGGCTGTAATTGGGTTTTGCTTCACGGAGGTTCAGACAATGGTTTATAAAATACACGCAGAGATCAAAGTGGTTTGAAATTCAGACTGATTTTCAATTTTTTTTTTTTTTTTTTTTTTGGTATGGGAAAAATGAATAAACCCTCAAAACACTTTCATTTAAGGCCAGTTCCTGCCAGCAAGGGAAATTTAATCCGCTCGAGCCACCAAATCATTGAGTACATTTATTCATTAAAGTAATCAATCAGTGGAAATAGGTTTTTCTTTTCATATATTAAATGGCAAAAATGATGAGTTCATAAAAATGTCAAGAAATTTTCATCTCTGCTATCTCTTTTCTTAGGTCAGCTGTCTTCAAATGTATTATCCCATTTGTGGGAGTCTTACTTATTCTGTCTTTCTTGTAGAAAGCTGAGTCTTGAGTACTACACAGAGATTAAAATTGAGTAGAAACTATAGAAAATGTCAAACATAGCAGAAATTGTGACACTTGCTCTTTTGACTAGTCACAAAAGCATCAACAGTTGTTAATTTTTGAAGCTAGCGCTCTGGCAGTGTTACATTAATACATCAGTCACCGCAACTTTTTGCTTACATTTTTGCTGGCATCTACAAGTTTGTCAAGATCTATCGTCTCTTGCCCTTACGCGGTTGGCTTCTTTTATTTTGACAAATGGATCCTTGCCAAGAAGTTATGTGTGTGCCTTGCACATCATCATTTGGAAGCAGGAGACAACGTTGCCATCATCATTTTTCTCTACTATTCATAATGTAGGCTGCTTCTTTAGGATCTTTTAGTGGAAAAGACCTGGTGAAGAAAAACATCAACCGTCCATTTGCCACAGTAAATAAGATTATATGTGTTGTTTGTCTGACATACTCTAAACCTTGAACTTAAGCTCCTTTTAGTTTGGGAAGATGAAGTGCCTCCCATGTTCTTCTTTGAGCTTCTGTTCATTTTGGAAAGCAGGAATGTAGAGTCCAACTGTGTGCCATGAAATTCAGCGTCTTACATCTGCAGGCAGTCCTGTAATATAAATTAACCAAAATTTAGAAAAACTCCCTGAGACCTTTGAATGAAAGACCTTGCAATTGTTACAAAGATTCTCAACCTCAAAAATGGTGTCACAGGTAAGGGAGAGATGAAATAAAGGGCATTGCCAATAGTTTGGATGAAGCAGGAGTTTCTTAGGTGATGATTCCAGGAAGTCATGGGACCATGGGCTCCCAAGCTCCAGAGGAGGGATATTCCCAGCTAATCTCCTGAACTAAAATTCCATCCTGAAATGTGTTGTTATCAAACCATCAGTTTGTTACTGTTGGGTTTGGTGAAGGGTTTAACCCCGAGGGTGTGAAGAAGACATGCTAAAGAAATACCTGATCTTCCTTAATGGTGCCAGGAACATCCATCGCCTCCCCCAGCACGGCAGCTCCATCTGTGGCCAATCTTCAGAGGAAATTGATTGACAGCAGCCCTGAAGTATGGACTAATTAAATATATCATAAGTAGGTTGCAGTGAACACAAATCAGCTTGACCCAAAAAAAATTTTGGTTCCCAGATGTCAGCAAGATTCTTCTGTTTAGCTTTTTAATACGACCAGGGTCTAGAAGCAGTCTCCATAAATAACAGGGACATCTTTGATGCAAAACCTCGCTCCTCACAGTTTTAAAGTTGACTAACAAATATCTCTGGAGCAAGCAGACTCTAAAGGGCAGCCAAAGGCCTCTTCATGTGGGGAAATCGGCATGTGGCAAGGTAAGATGGAAGCTGATGGAACAGTAGCTGTCTGCACTCATTCTTCAGAGGGAGAGTGGTGAGTCCTCGGGGCACGCTCAGATGGCCTCTGCCAGCACTCGCTGGGGGAGTTCACAGGGTCACTGTCCTCATACCTGCCTTGTCCTTTTGCTGGAGATTACAGCCCCTGTTCTTCTGGTGATGGAAAGGAGCACATGGCCGCGCTCCCACCAGCCTCCTTTGCAGCCTGCCGCGTTCAAAATGAGCGGTGCAGGCTGATGAGTGGTAACGAGCTGAGCTGCTGTTGATGGAGGCTGAAGAACTGAACCATGTTTGGGTTTGCGGCCCCAGCTAAGGGAAGAAAACTGCTGTCAGAAGAGTGGGGCAGGTGCCATAGCGACGCGAAAGTCTTAAAAACATCTCTTTGTGAATACAGGGGAGTAAGATATCACGTATTTAATGATTAAAAGCCCCTACCCAGGGAGTCAAGGCAGAGTGCTTTGCGGATTTGCAGTTTCCATAGCTATGTCTGTACAGTCTCACACTAACTTCTTGGGCACATCAGCAGAAAAAAAACTCTGCACGTTGCAGTTATTCCAAAACACAGTAGAACTGTTCCTCTTTGGACGCAGCAACACCATATTTAATTGCTTCATTAGTCCTCATATTCTTAACGACATTAAACAGAGCAGAACTTTGCTTGAAGAAGAGTGCGCTGCTACAATGCAGCTGTCATTGACTTATCTCCCAAAATGGGATAACAAAACCCTTTCAGATCCTCCTGAGCATTTCCTTAGATGCCTGCTGCATGCAATACAACCCTCCTTGTCCTTCAGATTTTGATGTGGCTCTACAAGTTTTAATACATGTCATTCTGAGGTCTTAGGATTGTGCTGCGTCATCTTTCCACAACATTGTGGTGTTTAGGTAAAGAGCAAAGAGGCTGAGATCCTGTTGTCAGCGTGTCATAATTTGTTGAACACTCAGTAGAGAGCTAACAGAGCATCTTCAATTGCTTTGCATTTTTGAAGGAATTCAGGTATCTTAAAAGTAGCCAGAAAACACAGTGAAGTTTCAAGCTACTGTAGGTTGGGCTCACAGCTTTAACAGCTTACACTCAGGAGGATCTAGTCTTTACTGCTCATACATCCAAAATAAGCTGGTCCTTGGCAAAACCAATTTTGGAACAAGTGGGGCGTACACAGACAACACTGCTTTATATCCAGCTGTTATAAGCTCTCTCCGTATCCAAATCTTTGACCGTGTGTAAATGAATATACCCACCAGCAGGAACAGTTAAGGAGGTTGAAACCAATAACATACCATGCAAGGAATACGAAGGTTGTCCACTGTGGCAATCTCACCAGTGTTGAAGCTTTCCTGACAAAGTTTCAACTGCACTTGGCTGGGTCTAATCAAGATGTAAGGTTTCAGGAGCTCCACCTTTGTTGCCTTTCTCTGGAAACGCTCCAGCCCCTCAATGTCCTTGGAGTGAGGGCCCCCAAACTGAACCCAGTATTCAAGATGCAGCCTCACCGGTGCCAATACAGGGGGACAATCCCTGCCCTGGACCTGCTGGCCACGTTATTTCTGATACAAGCCTTATGTAAAAAGAAAAAACTCTTGCCCTGATACA
This sequence comes from Coracias cyanogaster, assembly GCA_033124195.1. NCBI lineage: Eukaryota > Metazoa > Chordata > Aves > Coraciiformes > Coraciidae > Coracias > Coracias cyanogaster. The sequence goes on along the minus strand of JAVSBS010016499.1, from coordinate 7,451 downwards.
AATTATTTTATGGACACCATGAATTCCTACCATGAAAGGCAGCTAGGTCAATATTAATAACAAAGAGGACAAACCTAAAGACCTGCAGCTTCTCTTAGGTCCTTCCGTGCCCCATTGCTGATACTGAAGAGCTGCCGTTTGTCATTTAGCACGTACAAGGACTTTAAGAGAGACACCCAGCTCTGCTGGTCTCGGCAGAGTTGTTTCACATCCTCTGCTGACATTGATGCCAAAAGCTCAGTTCCAACACATGAGGTTGGTGTTTGTTTGATGTGCAAATACGTGAAAAAGTCCTTGGGGAAGAAAGCAACTCTGGATTTTCAGAATATTTTGTCTATTTCTGTTGCACCGCTTGTCTTGCTTCTGCTGCGTTTTATAACATCTGGGCTCTGTACAGGCAGCGGAGCACGTGTTGGTTCCATCCTGTCCTCTCTGCCCTCGAGCCACAAGTGCTGCTGGTCAAAAGACTCATGTTGTAGGTCTACCACACAGGGAATGTAAGTGGAAAACAGGTGGAGGAAAAAAAAAAAAAATCAGTGCTGCTTAAAAATCTGCCTTCTGAAATCCCCAAGTCTCTTTTACATTGCGTGGCTGTTAAGTAACAAAATAATTTCTTCCTACGACCAATTGCATTTCATTTACCAATGTGCTATTTTGCTGCATTCCTCTTAGTTCATTTCTGACACAGAATCATTTAGGTTGGCAAAGACCTTGAAGATCACCAGGTCCAACCGTTAACCCAGCACTGCCAAGTCCACCACTAACCCATGTCCCTCAGCACCACATCTCCTGGGCTTGGAAACCCCTCCAGGGATGGGGACTCCACCTCTGCCCTGCCCAGCCGGGTCCAGAGCTTGACAACCCTTTCTTCAACTTAAAGCTCTGTACCTCCTCTCCTGAAGATGTGGAATTGCAAACTGACAAGCCTGGTTAGCGGGAGCAGAGTCAGTAATACCTCCAGGGATTAAGGGGACAGAATATTTATAGGCAATTTAATGTCTTTGAGTACTTTTCATTTACCAAAAAAATCTAGCAATTAGGTACTAATATCAAAAGCACTAAATATTAAATTACTAAAAGGTCATGTTTACATGTTTTGCCCACTAGTCACACAGAGAAGAAAGTTAAGCATTTGATTTCACTCTGAACTTTATGCCTTTGATAAATTTAAGATTATTGTTGCATTAAAGCCATTTTATGTCCTCAGTGGGAGTTAAGGCACTCGGCACTTGCAGGCTTGAGTCTGAAGTGAGGATGGGAGCTGTGATGTGACCACTCTTGAATCGTACTGCCTAACATCTGAGAAGGATCAGGAAGACAATCCTTAGCCCTGAGCATTATATACAAATGAAATAGAGGTTATCTGGGGGCAGCATAATTCATTAAATGTTCCTTCTAAATGTAAAACACCAAATTCCCTTGACACAGCCAGCCTTTCGATCTGCAGTCTAGTTGTGACATGAAAAACGGTATTACAGTAAGAGTCAACTTAAATTCAGAGAACCTCAGAAGTTCACTGTTAAAGCTCATCCTATTGTCTCCCTACATCTCATAACAAGCAGCCAGGAGAAACGTTAGAGGTATCATAGTCCTTTGAAAAAGTGTCTGATTTTGGAAGATGGGCCTAGCTTCCTAGCTCCTGTCAATCAGGAGATTTACATTAACTATAATCCAATTAGCCTATAGCTCTATCAGCTGAGAATCTGATCCAGGAGCTGTAACAGCCACTTAGAAATGCATCCTTGTATAGCTTCATCATCTTCTCCTTGTACATCTTTCACTTCAGACCAGTGCCAGGAAAAATTTCAAACAAATATTGCGATTGGATTTTTTTATGAAAACGGGATAAAATTACATTGTGCCTGGGAAACAGTTTATTTCAAAGGAAGGTGTAAGGTGACCAGACCCTGCGAAGCGCAAAAAACCCCTCACGACTGCAATTGTGCTACAAGACACACACCTCACCCCTGCTGCATGGACTGTATGTTCTTCTCTGATGCTTTTATCCTTACATCAAACCCTCTCCTGAAGTAAGGAAGGATTTTTTTGTCCAGTTTGGTCAAGCAGGACACAACAGGGGAAGTGGTTTGCTTAAGGCGACGCAGAAAATGTATCAGAAGAGCATGTTTCTCATGCTGGGCTAATCACCTGGTCCCTGCCTGCCCAGTTCACCTCCTGTTGTTTAATTAATACGGGCTCTATCGATAATCTTTGGAAAGTGAGTTAGTTATACTCCGGTTTAACCAGCACAGAAGAGTTGGAATGTCTGCCTTGCGAGCTGACAAAGGGAGGGTGCTGTATAAAGGCAACGGTTATTGATTTTAAATATACTATCCATTACGGTGCCATTCACAGGAGACCTTCCCAAGGACTCGGATGATTCAAAGATGCTCCTCTCAGCTCCACCAGCACTGCCCAACACCCTGCTCACATTCTGTGTTGTGCCAGAGAGGTGATCAAGGACCAGCGCTGCTCCTCCTCCATCCCGCAGCCCCATCCGTCCTCACAAAGCTGGGACCAAGTCTCAGGGGCTGAACGAAGGCTGCTGCTGACCCCCGTGGCTATTAAGTTATGCCAAACAACAGTCGCTTTCAATATAAATTGCCAACAAAACACGCAGGAAAATTAAAGAAGTTAACGCTAAGGTCTTGGATAAAAGCTTGGTAGGAATCATCTCAAATGAGACTATAAAAATACTTGAGAAAAAAAGGAAGGAAAAACCTTAAAGGGAAGCATTTGCATTTCTCCTTTTTTTTTTTGTTTTTCCAAATGTGTTTTAAGATTTCCTCCTGGAAATGCTGCCAATTCACATATTCAAAAAATAAACTCTCTGCCTGGTCAGTCCTGATTCTCTGTCCGCTGAAGTAGACAGTTTTAATTCCTCTAGGTTAAGTTTAACAAACATAAGATGTTGGAACTATAAAGGAAGTGGACATCCAGGGCTCCTCCAAAACTCAAGATTTCATTAACTGCAGATATTAAATCCTTTAAGATATATTGTACACTAACAACGTTACAAGCGGTTACTAGAAAGATTTGGTTCCTTTTCAATCTGTCTGTGACCATGTGAAGAGGCCACAAAGAAATAGGTGAATCTGGCCACTTTGGGGCTTTTTATGACCTTAATATAGTGAGATTAGGAACAGAAAAAGTATCCCTTTTTTTAAGCAATTCCTTTTTCATTCAAAATCTATGAGGGCTTCCCTTAAAAAAAAAAAAAAAAAAAAAATGATATCTATGATGCTGTTGAATTCAGAAGACTGCATGATTTCTTAAACCAGGGTCACCATTCCTGTCAGTTATATGTGTTCAGATATTCTCAATGCCCGTCACTCATTAAACATTTATTTATTGGAGGGCAAAGATGGTCTTTTAAAAGACTTCACATGCAGCTATGAGGGCACAATACCCAAGAGCTGACTTCCAGCTAGCCAGTGAAGTAAGTTTCAGGCCACATTATCACTTGTTAAAAGTCTTCATAGCCTGATTTATGTCAGCCCTGAGAATCTGGCCTATTATCAATGACCTTGGACCTGCCCATTTTTGGCGCAGTTTTGCTCTGGCACCGTGTAGCGACGCCGAGATGTTTTTCCCAGAAAAGGTACAAAATGTTACACACCGTCTCGTGTCAGGTATTCTGCACCTCAAATGGGTGGAACAAAGCATGTTATTTCCAGTTAGTGGGAAGAAACCAACATTGTTATTTCTACTGCTCCAGTGTCAGGGCTTTTTATTTCCACTGCAGTGATTGTACAGGCTCTCGTAACCAATAAACCAACATCCACCCTCCTGAAAAAAAAAACCCACAACAACAAAAAGAAAAAAAAAAAAAAACAACAAAACTTGGCTGGTCTGAAGCATATTAGAGCATACAAAAGTGACTCCGGGCTGCTGCTGGAATGGAAATGTCTATTCTCCTGATAGCAGTGGGGGGATTTGAGTAAAAAAAATGACATTTTTCTGACACATCAGCAAGCTCTGGATTTTTTCCAGTTCTCCAGATGATGCAAACAGAAAAAAAAAACCCAAACAACGCAACAACAAAACCAACAAACCAAGAATGAGTATAGATTCCATGCCAACTTCAAAGTGGGGAAAGGAAACGGATACTACTTGCTTATGGATTGTGTAAAATAAATGCGGTTCAGATTTAAAGCCTCTGGACACAAGTGGTCAGATATAAAGGACCCAGATACACCAGATCAGACAAAATAATGAGTCATCTCTCTACAGCACTCCAAGTTTTAAGATAATTTCCTCTGAACAGAGGACACAACGTCACTTTTTTCTTCCGATTTCCTGAGAAGCACTCGAGGCTGAAGTTGGGGCTCCCTGGGAACTTCTCCATCACGGAGCTGGTGTGAACACTGGTTGTGCCCCATTCCCAGCTGGCTCTTGCCGCTTGTTAACCTGAGCTACCCGTGGTCCCCAGCCCTCCGAGCGACCTCCTCTTACAGCACAGCTTGGTGCTGTGACCTCCTCCAGCTCCCAACAACGAGCTTTCTGTTCCACAGCATGCGAACCTGGGCCAGGAAAACATGGGTTCGATTTTTATGAGGATGGGACACTACAGAGTTGTTGCCCCTGAGCAAGCAGAAGGTTGGACTCTCAGTTCATCGCTTCATAGATGCAGATGGAACAAAACTAACTTGTTTTAGCTGAAGGTGCAGTCTGTAGATTTGTTTGCTGTGGTGAGGAATAGAAGGTCTTGGGTTTATTGCTTATCAGTAGAAAAAAAAAATAGGTCTCTAATAGCCATGAAACTAAGACTCACTCATGTTTATATGGCTTTATTAACACCTGATGTGTTTTAAAATGAGGGGAAATTAGAAGATGCTGTTTTCCGGTGAAAATGGCTGTTCTGTTATATGTAAATGTAATAATCATGTCAGCTTGATAAATCAGCACAAAATGGGGGCAGAAATATGAAAATGAGCTCTTTGGCAGGGATTTTCACCTTGGAACATGTATGTAAATGCTTCTTACAGCTTTTTTTAAACAAGGCTGTACTTTGGACTGACAGCATAAAGAATATATGACAGAAAATTCTGTGTAGCATAGCCATTTTTATAAAATGAAATTGCTTCATGGAGGATTTTACTGAGGATTATTTATTTAAAATCACCTCAACCCTTAAATTTGAGGCTAACACCGGCATAAGATATATGCTGTTTATATTACTAAATGTTGGGGATGCTGCTTCAAAACATCTCCTACCAGTGCCTGCGTGAAAGCATTCTAAAATTAACGTTAACCCCTAATAAACCCCTCTCACCAGTACCACCTTAAATCTGCCTCGTTGCTGTGATTTGTCCTTACCCAGCGGCGATGAAGACGTGGCCATCCCGAGCCCCGTTTCTGAGATGGGATGAGAATGAGGACTTGGAGAAGATCTCAGGCCAGTAGTGCTGTAGCAGGCGGATTTGTCGCAGCGAGCAGAAGCCGTAGCCCAGGGCAGGAAGATGCTCAGCACCCTGAGGCTGGAAGCAGAGCGAGCTGGAGCTGTGGGCACGGTCACTGGCACCGCACGGTCTCTCCGGCGCCGGCTGAGGTCACTGTGGCTCTGCACCTCCCGCTGCTTTTGGAGCAGCTTCTTGCTGCTGCAAGAGAGGAAACAGCAACAGATTTTTCTCTTTTTTTTTTTTTATTTCCCCCTTCTCTCCAGCACATATAGTTTCTAAAAATGAGGACTAACCGATGGTGGTAATTTTGATGGAGATTTACCTGTAGGCAAGACAGCAATCAAACTCACACTATTAACGGAAGGCTGATGGAGCTAATGAATATAATTGTCAACTCTACAAGCTGATTCAGTCTGTCTAACAATCTATCAGTTTGTCTTTCCTCTTGCAGTTTGTCCCCATTTATATCTTGCTGTACGGTGACTGTAGGTGAATACCTAAAATCCCCATAAATACAGAATTGTTTGAGAGAGGACTGATGGGTGCTTGGGAAGGAAGAGGGGATCTGCTGTACAGGGGAACTGAATTTATCACTGTCCAATTAAAAACAGTAAGTTTGGGGTAGGCAGCTGAACTAGCAGGTGATGTTACCCTATGTGTTTATCACGCTGCTTTGGACCAAATTCAGGTCTTTTACTCGTTGGACCAAGCCTGCGGATGACACATCTTTAACTTAAATGACTTACAATCTGATGGATGAGATCGTGTACGGGCAGCATTGCATCTAGATGCTGGAGACAAGTGCTCTGTTGGAGGAAACATCAAAAATGCCTTCTGTTGGTCAGAACGTCTAGCCTGCCAGCCTAACTGCTGCTGCAAAGCCCACCACCTGACCTGCTGGAGATTTTCTTCCCTACAGGGAACCCCAAAGGCCTGCAAGGAAGACTCTCCATCTTCCCCACCAGTCAGGCTCAAAGGTCAGAGAGAAGGGAGTGAGCTAGTAGAAGATAAGGACTGGTCAGTGATGGGCTTGGCAGTGTTAGGTTAATGGCTGGACTCCATGATCTTAAAGGTCTTTTCCAACCCAAATGATTCTGTGACTAAACTACTGAATAGTCAGAAAAACATAATGCACAGCTCAGGCCATGGCCAAATCCAATTCACAAGAGCCCTCTCCAAGTCAAACAGCCCTTCTAGAAGCAGTTCCTGTAAGTGACCTTCTCAGATGTATCAGAAAAAGTTTACATCCAACTTTTGAAAGAGGTGTACACAGTCTGCCTTCTTGCCAGAGCTTGACACCAGTCCTCAGAGCGACCATCACTGTGGAGGTGAAGGACAGCACGCAGCAAGAGAGCTACCTGCCTCTCTCCTGGGCTCACGCCCAGGCAGGAAAACAAAAAAGAGAGCACACTACGTGGCTATAAAGGAGTGTGACATTGAAATAATAATACATACCTTTCAGAGCAGAAAGAAGCCCTATGTTTGCTGGGAAGCCACTTGTGAATGCTGCCACAGAAAGCAAGGAGCAAGAACCTGCAGAGAGAGATCAGAATTACAATGCCAGGGTAGGAGCTGCTCTTTTTGAAGCTAAGTAACAGATGTCCCTCACCTGCTCCAAGAGGAAGATCAGGCCAAATCAGATTTGCCCCAGCTGGAGTTAAATGTGAGCAAGGGAGACTCTTGGGCCAGTAAGGCTGGGGACACAGGCAAGCGTAGGTAGTCCATAGATGTGTTTTTTAATAGAGGACACAAGGCTGTGGCATGGGCCTCCTTGAGCTGAGCTCATGGCAGAACATGAATATAGTCACAATACGATTAGTCTGTGGATGCACTGTGAGTGACGTGGAGGGTCCGTCTCTTCTCCCAAGTAACAAGCGATAGGACAAGAGGAAACAGCCTTGAGTTGCACCAGGCGAGGTTTAGGTTGGATATTAGGAAAAATTCCTTCCCCAAAAGGGCTGTGCAGGGCTGTGCCAGGCTGCCCAGGGCAGTGGTGGAGTCCCCATCCCTGGAGAGGTTTCAAAGCTGTGGAGATGTGGTGCTGAGGGA
>JAVSBS010016498.1:0-11017 GCA_033124195.1 Coracias cyanogaster | reverse complement strand
TGGCAGACGCAGGGTTAAGGGGCTGCAGCCCAGGCAGGACGGGAACAGGAGGGATCTGGGGGGTCCTGAAGGGTAAGACCCCCCCAGCACTACAGGCGCCCCCAGACCCTCCTCTGAGGGACCCGGGGGGGGGGACACTGGCCTGAGCAGAGCAGCCACAGGGACAGCGCAGGGCAGAGGTTCACTGCCGTAAATGGACCGGGATGGACACCCCCCCCCCACCAAAACCTGCAGCACCCCCCTTGGGCAGGACCGAGACCCCCCCAGACCTCCTGCTTCTCCCGGGGGGTCCCTCCAGCCTGGGGACACCCCTTTGCTGGGGTGGTCCTGCCACCTCCTGGCCGGCCTGGGGACTGCGGGGGGGCCCGTGGACACCCACCCCCTCCCCAGCTGCTCCGGGACACGCAGCCCCACGGGGGGTGGGCCAGGACCGTGGCTGCAGCATCCTGTGTCCCTCACCCGGCTTGCCTGGCCCCAGGCTCTCCTCTTCCTGCTCTCCACCAGGTGAGCAATGCAACACACCAACATGCCCCACGACCCCAGGTACCACCAGCAATCACCAGGCACCGTTGGGCATCACCAGGTACCCTGGACATCATTGGGTACCACCAGACATCATCAGGTGCCACTAATCACCAGGTACCCCAGGCTTCATTGGGTACCGCTGGGCATCACTGGGTACCACCAGGTACCACCAAGTACTACTGACCATCACTGTCACCAGCACTGTTGGTATCACCAGGTCACGGTGTGACTTGGCAGGGGTGGGTGACCTGGGGCCGCAACCTGGGGAAGGACCCACCATGGGCACAGCCTCACCACGGTCTTGCTCCGTAGCCTCCAAACATGGGCGCACAAGCCCATCCCAGCGCCAGTTCCTGTAGGCACCTGGCCCCCAGCCCCAATCTTGATTCAAAGGGTTCAAGCTCAGGTGAAGGCTCATCCCAGGTGGATTTGGGCTGGAAATCACTGATCTGCAGGAGGCTGGACCCGTTTCCCCTCACTCCAGCCATGGCTTCCATCTCAACCCCGTCCTCCACCAGCTCCTCCAGAGCAGGCCACCCAGTTAAAAGGCCCCAAACCAAGATTTTTTACACTGGAAATGGGAGTAAAACCAGCCCAACACCTCCCTCCTCCCCGGCCGCCGCAGCGTTTTGCTGCTTGGAGGAAACCAGCCCCTTAAAATTCCAAACTTTTATTTTATTTCACCCTCTCCCAGGCAGAAAACATCAAGTGCCACAAGTTTTTCCACACCAAAACACACTCTCACCCACGCCGCCTCTAAGCCAAACCGCAGGAGAACCAACCCAAGGACGGACAACTTAAATACACTCAAACCCAAAACACCGACGGGACCCTCGCCAGCGCCATGGAGGGGGGGGTCCCCTATAAATACAGTGCAATAATTACATCTATTCCCCAATTAAACGCCGTATCCAGCCCCGTGTTGGGGGGTTCATCCCACACCGCTTCCCAAGCCCCCTCTCTGTAGATGGTGCTCCAGCCGCTGGTTGATAGCATCCCTCCACCCAGTACACTCCAGTTATGATATCCCCAGCACCAATAGCTCCAAGAGGCTGGAGGGTGCTGGTATAAACTGGGAGAGAGGGGCCGCAGCCCCCCAGGAAATACAGTTCCGTGTCCCAGACAGGGATTTGCCGGAGCCACAGCTTTTGGAGGCTGTGGGTGCAGAGCTTCATCCTCTCTTCACCCAAAGGTGACTTCAGCTTTGCTGCCTCATTTTGAGGCTGTTCCAGCCACAGCAGGAGGAAGCACCACTCAAAATGACCCGTCATGACCCCAAAGAACCGGTCTAACTGGGAAGCAATGGGAGCAGTTCCAGAACATGACATACCCCTAACACAGCCCATTCTGGGCAGGGGTTTCTCTGCCACCCGTGGGTGCCTCTAACCCACACCATGCACCCAAAAGCATCCCCAGTCTGCCCAGCAGCCCCAGGGTGGCGGGGGGGTAATGCTGGAGAGCACCCTATGGTTTTATGGCCAGTGGTGGGACGAGATCTGGACAGATCCTTCCCAGGGGCTTACACCTCTCAGAGAGGTGACACACACAGTCCCTGAGTGACAACCAACCCAGGAGAGCAAGGAGAGCCACCCAAGGTGGCCAACACGAGCCCACCACCACCACCCTCAGCAATGCCAACACTCCCTGACCCACCCCACACTCTCCAGCCAGCCCGCAGAGAACCCACGTGCTCGGGACACAAGTGACCAGAGGGGACAATGGGAATCGGGGGGGTCTCAGTGCTTCAGCAGGTCCCCCAGGTCATACGTCTCGAAGAGGTCACTGACACCCTCACCCTCCAGCGCCCAGAGGTAGTCATCCTGTTCCAGCGGGGGCAAGAAGGTGACAAAGGGTCCTGAGTCCAGGTGTGGGGGGGGGCAGGGCAGCTGGTCCTCTGTCTGCTGCAGGAGGTGTGGGGGTGAGCCCAGCAGCCCAGCTTCCACCTCCAGCAGCGAGCTGGACTCCCCCTGGACAGCGAGAGGCTGAGATGGGGGTGAGGAGGATGTTCCTGTGCCCCCCCAGCTCTGGGGGGTGGCGTGGGGCAGCTGCGGGGCTGGCCCGGAGCTGTTCAGTGTGGAAAGTGGCACCGTGTGGTCCCGTGGGGAGGTGGCCGTGGAGGGGACGCCATGGTCCTTGGTGGGGCTCTCCTCCGTGATCTCCTCTGGACAGAGGTACACCTCGATGGGGCCATTGATGCTCTTCAGGTAGAGCTGGAGGCTGTCCTGGGGTTTGGGAAAAGCAAGGCTCAGGGGGGCAGCCAGAAGGGCATCCATACCCCACCCTGCTGTTCTGAACCCTTGTGGGCTCCAGTTAGGGCACTGGAATGCCAAAAGGACCCCCTCAGGGTCAAAAAGCCCCATGGAGACTCCCAAAATCCACCCAGGGCCATGCTGGCCTGTACCCTTAGGACGCCCCGGTTGAACCCACTGAGGATGGCGCAGATGCAGCAGCACCCACAGCAGTACCCACACCTTGGCCCCAACCCTGCTGTAAGAGGGGGGAACAGCTCCTGGCCCCAATCCTGGCCCCACACACACCTCATTGAAGTCTGACACCTCCAGCTGAGTCTCCGGAGGAGCCTTCACAGCAATCACCGTGTGCTCCTGGAAGTTGCTGATGGAGCGGAGGTCCTGGTAGGTGACATACACCAGCGTGGACGGGGACAAGGTATAGGAAAAAGAAGGGCTGTGAGCAGGATGGCTCAACCCCCCATCCCAGCATAGGCCACCAAACACACCCCCAGCTCCAGAGGAAGCCAGCTGGAAGAGAAGGGGCTCAGAGGGGTCCCCAAGACCCTGTCCTCCCCCTCCATTTCCCTCAGCAAGGATATCTCTGGTTGGCTTCATCGTCGGTCAGCTGTTGGAGCTGCAGGGTACAGTCCTGCAGGAGCTGGTCCAGTGTCCTCTCCATCCTGGCCAGCTCGGTCAGCTCCCCCCGCAGTACCTGCTGCTTTGCCGTCACCGCCGTGTCCTCAAAGATCCCCGTACCCCTGCCAGAGGAGATGGCACCTGAGTGACAGCCCACCCTACATGTTCCCAAAGCCACCCGTCCCCCCACCTTGCCCCGTCACCGTGTCCCACGTCCATTCCCCCAGCATCACTTACATCCACTGGATGTTGTTCTTGGACTTCTTGCGGATGAGCTGGATGCCCTCCAGCACGTTGGTGATGTCGTAGATGCGACGTTTCTGAACCTCCAGCACCTCCGCTGCCCGGTTGAGATCCACGACACCATCGGGCGACTCGCTCAGCAAACGGATGAATTTTTTAGTGAGCAGCCCCAACGAGGTGTCGTAGCGAGTCTTCTCCCCAGGAGACTTGGGGGCTGTGAGGAAACAAGAGACCCCTCCCTTAGTGTGGGATGGAGGTGACATGGTGCTGGACACAAGAGACGCCCCTCATCCTCTCCTTGGTGTAAAACGAGGGATGGAGGTGACACGGGGCTGGACATGAGACCCCCATCCTCTCCTCAGCGTGGGGTGGAGGTGACCCAGTGCTGGACGTGAGGGACCCCCCCTCCATCTTCTTTTCAGCATGGGACAGGGGATGGAGGTGACACAGGGCTGGACATAAGACCCCCGTCCTCGCCTTAGCACGGGAGATGGACGTGACACGGTGCTGGACTTACTGGGACATCAAACACTGTAGGGTCCCTAAGGTGCTGGAAAATAACCAGAAATAACCCCCCCGGGAGTTTTCTGCCAGCACAATGAGTTGAATAGGCTCAAAGAGCTGCTGAGCAAGGAGGGGCTGAGGAGCAGGTGCTGCTCCCACGGTGCCACCTCGGGTCGCTCTGGGGACAGAGGGGACATCACAGCAGCTCTGAGACGGGAGAGAAGTGGGGTGCCCCCCTCCCAGCTCCCCCCTCATCCCCGGCCCAGCACCACTTACTCCTGGGGCTGGGGACCTGCGCCAGCGTCCTGCCCTTCCCCTTGGGCGTGCGAAATTCAAGGCCCTCCAGGTCCAGCTTCCTCTTGGCCTGGCACAGGAGAGAAAACCCCACGTTGGGGCCAAGCCAGACACCCCCCCCCCGGGCATCGGCCAAGCCCTGGGTGCCACAGCCTGGGGTGCGGGGGGGATCATGCAAGAAGCTCATCCGGTTGCAAAACCCCTTCTGGGAAGGGTTCCCGTAGCACCCGCCGGGAGAGTTGGGTGGGGAGGAGATGGGGGGTCCCGGCACCCTCCATAGCTTCCTGCCCGCTTCCGCCGCAGCACCCCAGCCCTCCCAGTGCTCCCCCAGCAGCCGTGGGGAACACGCCAAGACTTCCCCTCGCCCCCACGCCAGCTCCTGGCACAGCTCCGCAGGGCCAAGCCCTGGGAACGGCGGCAGAGCCAAGGACGGATCCCACCCTGGCAGCTAGCTCGTTGGGGTGCGGGGTTTCACCCCCTCCATGGCCCCCCCAGCCACGGTTGGCGGCAGCCGAGGGCACCCAGCTGCCACCAGTGCACCTGGGCCCAGCCGGGCTCAGCACCCCGCTCCCCAGGGACCCACGGGTGCCCCGGACACGTGCACCCAGCTGGAGGGAAACTGGGGCAAGGTGGGGTGGGGGGGTGAGGTGAGGGGGGGGCGCTGGGTTCTGGGAGCGGGGACACCTCCCTGCATATGCTGGCCCCTTTCCAGGGCGAGCAGCTCCTCGAAATTGCCCCCAAAGAACGCACCCGCCCCCCCCCAGCATCACCTGGGGAGAAGAGACCCAAAGAAGAGGGGGAAGGGGGGTGGGGGGTAGCAGAGCGGGTGCAGAGAGAAGCTGGGGGGGTGTTGGCAAACCACCCCCCCCAATACATCCCCAGGATCCCCCCTCACACCCTCAAATATGAGCAGGGCGACTTTGTGGGGACATTCTGGCTCAGCAGCAGCAGAAAGCAGCCCCCCCAGCCCCATCCCATCCTGTCCCATCCCCCCCCACCCCAGTACCTGTTCCCAGGCCGGGCTGTCCCACAGGGTCCCCCCCAGCACGTCCCGCATGGTGCCCAGGTCCTGGCTCCCACAGCAGCTCCGTGGGGAGCACCCTCTACTTTGCGGGGAAGGGTTGGGCACCTCGGCTTCGTTCCCACCCGGGGGGGGCCGGCGGGAGAGGCGCCGGGGGCTGTTTTCCGCCCCCCCAGGGAGCCAGGTTGATCCCCAGCTCCTGTGGGAATCTGTTCCCTCCCTTCCCAGAGCAGGTTTTTCCCCAGCGAACGCGCCTCCATCCTCAGCCCCCGCACCCCCGGATCTGCCCCCACCCCAAGGCTTAGGGCACAGGGGAACCACCTGCCCCGGGATCAGCCCCCAGGATCTGGGATGAGATGGGGGTGGGGGGATCAGCCTGGGCCCCCCTTTCTGCTGGCACCCAAACCCTGGTTTCTCCAGACAGCAATGGCCATGGCCACCCATGTGCTTCCATGGTGGGGGGAGGGGGCAGCTGCACCCCGTCTGCCCAAACAGTGGGGAAACTGAGGCACAGAAGCAACCTGGTGTCCTCGGCCACTTCTGCTCCCCCCCTCCAGGGCCACAGCCAGCAAGGTGGTGACCCCTCCCCATGTGCTGGAAGGGAGAAAGGGGGACCCTCTGCTGCCCCACATGCAGCCTGGCGTGGGGAGGAGGGGCTCGGTGGGCTCGGGCAGGACCCCGCAGCGTGGGACGCACCAGCGAGGGACAATGGACAAGGGGGTCCCTCCTGTGTCCCAGCTGCTGCCCCCCGCTCCCCGAGCCAGGCAGGATTAGGCACACGACAGCTGAGTGGGGCACAGCGAGGGGCTCCCAGCACCGTGCCAGGGCTGGGGGGGTGGGATGAACCAGAGCAGACGGAGGCGGCAGGAAATAAACCCCAAGACCCCCCTCGCCCTGCTGCTCGCCAGCCCCTGCTTCCCACAATGTAGGGACACACCAGTTACACCCCAGTACGGTGCTGGGGGGTGGGAAAGGAGGCTCGACCCTGCCCTGAGCAAGGGCAGAAGCCTGGAGGGGGGTTAAGGCAATGGGGGGGGAAGGCTGGGCCCCCCGCCAGCTCTGCCTGCCAAGCAGCCCAAGCAGCTACACCCTGTGCCCAGCCCAAGCATCAGAGCACCCCTCTCCCCCGGGGGGTCCGTGGTGGGCTCCTCCTGCCAACGCTGCCGCCTTCTTCAGGCTTGCCCGGGCCCCCCCTTTCCCCCACCCTTCCTGTGCCACAGCCCCATCGCCCTCCCCAGGGCGTGGGAACGCAGCGCCCGGGGATGGGCACCCAGAGATGGTGGGGACCACGGGGCACCCCAGGATTGTGCCCCCATACCAGGCACACTCATGCCAAGGGGCTGCTGGATCAGGCCCCCCCCAGGTGCAGCCCCCACTGCCTTTGGGATGGCAGAGGGATAGTGGGGCATGGAGATGTGGAACCCCCAGATCTGGGGGCTCAGGGGCCTCTCAGCCCCAGCAGGGGAGGGTGACTGACCCCAGCTCTGGCCCCAGGGTGGGGAGACCACCCTGTACTAGGGAGAAAAGCTGAACCCCCATCCCGGGTACCACTCCCCACTCTGAGGTGCAGCCAGCATCTCCGTCCCCTCCAACAGCCCCATCCCAGTATTCCCAGCACGGATGGAGGGTGAAGGCCTGGCCAGAGACATTCCTCAGGGAAAAGCAGCTGGAGGCTGTAAAAGCCAGAGCCAGAAACCCCCCCCTCAAAGTGCAACAAGGACCCCTGCCTCCCAACTCCCTGCACCCCAAGAATCCCCCGTCCTGCCCATGCAGATGGGATCAAGGGGGGACGGGATCATCCTGGGTCACCCCGGCAGAATCTGAGGTGGTGCTGAGCGGTTCTCCCGCCTCGGAAGGGCTCCAGCCCAGCAACCACAGGGGCTGCCACCCTGGGTGCTCTTTGCACGGGCGGCTCAGCCCCGCCAGCCCCAACCGCTACGGACTCTGAACGTCCTTGGCCGGGCCCAGAGGAGGCAGGGAGAGCCAGGACCCCACCGCAGAGACATCGCTCTTTTCAAGGCTCCTTCACAGCCCTGAGTCCCTATAGAGATCCCATAGTGCAGGATAAATAGGGTGGGACTGGCACAGGTTAAAACCACTCCAAAATATGCATTTTTCATAGAAGAAAACATCTATCTACTCCAGAACCCTCAAATCAGAGACTAAGGGAAATCTGAGACGGTTTTGGACCATGAGAGACAACTCATCCTGCTTTCTCACGTCCGGACGCAGGGTGATGGGCTCCCTCCAGCTGGCCCAGGTGACCCCAGATCATTTATAGGGCACAAATCCAGCAAGCAAGTGGGAGCGGCCACAATTGCCCTGCTCAGGAATTGGGAAGAAATGCTTGTTATCTGATTGCCCCGGATCTGCACACAAAGGTTGTGCCAATAAATGGGGTTGGGGGGGAACTCCAGCTGTCAGGACTGCGAGTGTCACACAGTGCTTGGAAAGGGCATCTCCAGTGCTGGGAATGGGATCAGGGCATCAGGGAATGGGATGGGAACAGAGGAGAACATCAATCAAGTTACCAAGGGGGATGCAGGAGCACTTCATGTCCCCAAGTGTCACACAAGCCCCCACCCCAAACCCCCTTCAGGGAACAGGCGTGAGCAGGAACACCCTGAGCATCTCCTGGAGTGGGTGATGACGACAAAGAGGTTGTTAGCCCAAAACCTCTTGTCCCCAAGCATTACTTGGGGACAAGTACTTCACATCCCCGAGTGTCACATGAGCCCCCTCGGTCCGCATTTAGGGCAGGGGCACCTCCCGGCATTATGGTGATGACAAGGAGGCCATTAGCCCAAAGCCTCTTGTCCCCAAGCATCACTTGGAGACAAGCAATTCATGTTCCTAAGCGTCACACGAGTCCCCCCAGACCCCGTTCAGGGGCCAGCCACAAGCAGGAGCACCCTGAGCACCTCCTGGCATGGTGATAAAGATGATGATGGTGATGCCAAAGAGGCCGTTAGCCCAGAACCGGCTCCACAGCCATGCATGGAAACAGGAGTGTCAGTTTGTGGGGTATCTTTAGGAGAGGGGGCAGTGGCGGGGGTCTTTCCTTTAACAACAGCCCCCTGGCAGCGCAGGGTACAACATCTCACGCGGTTCAGAGACAAAGAGGCCGAGGAGAAGACAGGTGGCCCCGGAGCCCCCCGGGATGGGGCTCGCAACAGCTCCAGCCAGCCCCACAGCCATGGCACAAAGCAGGGAGCAAAGACCCCCCCTCCTCCTTCAGCTGCGGCAATGTCCCCAGCTGGCACCAAGCATCAGGGAGCAGGGAAAAGAGGGGAATAAATAAATAAATCATGCCTTGAAAATACGAAATCGAAGTTAGCGGGGTCTGGGATCCCTCCCAGGACCCGGGGAGAACAGAGGCCCACAGTGAGGGCTGGACACACGCCCGGGCTGGGGCAGGCAGGAATTAAATGCCAGCTGCCAGCGGGGCCGAGCGGCCGGGGGCTCGGCAGGGGCCCTCCGGGAGGAGAACAGGGCTGGGCAGAGCCACCCGCGCACCCCGATGCCGGGCACAGGGCCAGCACCCAACCTGTGCCTCAGTTTCCCTGTTTCAGGCTGGCGAGTGTTGGGCTTTGCAAACCCTGACCCCAGGATGGGTGACAGGGGCACAAGCAGGGCCAGCAACCCTCTTCTCGCGGCAACCTGCATCAGGGTCCCTGCTTCAAAGCCTTGGGGTGTCCCATGGAGGGTGGGGATGGCTTCAAACTCCCCCCCCAAAAAAACAAAAAGGCAATGCAAGCCCCATTGTGACCGCAGGCAGGAACCAAGCTCGGGTCGTGGTGCTGAGCCACCCCTGCCCGGTGTGTCCCCCACCTTCCCGGGTGATGGGTCACCCTGAGTGACCCCAGGGGTCCCAGCCCCAAAGCGGGGAGAGCCAGCGGGCAGGGATGGGTGCCCCCCACCCATAGCAGGCGGGAGCTCTGCCAGCACCCAGCCCTCGCTTCCTTCATGGGGAAGGAGGTTGGCGAAGGGCCTCAGCACCACGGCCGGGCTTTGAGGCACGGCCCGACCTGTTTGTGAAGTGGGGAGAGAAAGAACAAGGCCCCAAAAGGGCCGAAAAGCGGAAGGCGGGAGCCGGCTCTGCGGGAGAAGGGAAGTTGAGAAATATCTGAGCCATTTCACTGCGCCTTGATTTCAACCCTCCCCCACCCCAAGGGGCATCCCCGGGGGGGGCACAGCCCAAGAGAAGCTGCAAAGTTTGGAGAGAGAAGGGTCCTGCGCATCCTGGGGTCACCCACCCCTTGCTCCCCGCAACCCCCACCCCAGAGCCCCCGTCCCACAGAAGCGATGCCCAAGGTGGGGAGGGGGTGCGGGCACCTTACCGGCAGCCGTCCCGCCGAGGCCGAACGGAGGGTCCTGAGCTGGGGGCCCTGGGGGGTGGCGTAAAGACCCCCCCCCCGGGGAGCGGGGAAGCTGACAACGGCCGGCGTGTAGATCTGGGTGAAGCAGCCGGTGGATAACGGGGGGCTGCCCAGGCTGGAAGGCCCTCGTTCCACGGAGCCCATCACCGACATGACCTTCTTCGGGTGATGGGGGGGAGGAGGGGGCGGGAAGGCGGCGTCCCCCCTCCCCGGGGCGGGGGACACTCCCCTGGGGAGCCGCAGCATTGCAAAGTCCTTCCCGAGAAGCCTGGGGGAGGGGGCAGAAGCAACCCCGCGATTTAGCAGCAAGAGGCGGGGAGGTCACAACCTCAGCGGGGGCATTTTAGGGGAGCGGGGAGGGGGGTCCCCGCCCGGCGCTGCCACTGGCCGGTCTCCAAACCAACCCCCCCCCCACCCCGGAAAAAAACCCTGCAGAGAAGCAACGCGGCGGCGTCACCAAAACCGGGTGGGGAGAAAAAAAAAAAAAAAGCCCTTTTAGCCCCAAAATCACCGCGGGTGGGGCCGGGGCAGCCCGGAGCCCGCTGCCCCCCGTGCCCGGCTCCGCTCCCTCCTGAGTGCGCCGGGCCCCGAACGCTCCGTTGCCTTTTTTTTTTTTTTTTTCCCCTCCGTTCTTTTTTTTTTTTTTAAGCGCCAACCGCCCTCCCGCGAAATTCGGATTTCCCGCGGAAAAAGCTACGCGCTGATTGGCTGCTGCCGCCGCCGCCCCGCCCCTCCCGGCCCCTCCTAGCGGCAGCCGGTGGCACCGCCCCGGGAGGGGCCTTAAAGGCGGTGGATGGGCGAGGGGCGGGGGGTCTGTATGCAAATCAGGGGGCGGGGCCTCGCTGGGACCACCTCCGGGGGAAGAGCCTGGGATGGGAGGGGGGGCACTGGGGTGGGGATTGAATTTTTTATTAATTACTCAGTTATTAAAAGACAAGCACACAATGTGGTGGGTTCCAGCCCGGGGACTGGAACCCCCAGACCCCAATGCCCCCCATCACCCCCTGGCCCTGTCTCCCCCCATCCCCATCATCCTCCATCAGCCCCCATCCCCATTGCACCCCTGACTCCATCACCCCCCCATCTCCATCACCCTCACAGACTCGTCACTCCTCATCCCCATTGTCCCCCCAGCCCCATCACCCTCCATCCCCATCAACCCCTGGCCCCATCACCCCCCATCG
>JAVSBS010016497.1:0-21834 GCA_033124195.1 Coracias cyanogaster | reverse complement strand
ATAAACCGGGCAGCTTGGGCAAACTTTGGGCAGAAAGCAGAGCTGTCACCCTGGCACACCGTTCATCACGGGCGCTGGCGGAGGAGCGCGTCCGGCCAAAGGGATCCGGCAGGTGATGGCTCTGGCTGCTCCCCCACCTCTGCACCGCTCACCTCTTAAAATAGAGCCAAGGAGCACGACCCGACACAGCCACGGGGCAAGTCTTGGCCGAGCTGCTCCTCACCAGCTCCTCCTAGTCACTACAAAGAGGGTTTTTTTCCAAATCCCCTTGAAATCAAGCCCAGAGACCACTTGTGAGTTGGACACATCTCCTCCGGGCACAGGGCTGGCTCCTGTCACCCCAGGAGAGCCCCAGCCCTCCTGGCAGCTCGCACAGACCCAGAAGCAGGAGGCGATGCTGCCCGTGGCGCGGCGTTGCTGGCGCTGGCCAAATACACCGTCCCTCCTGTGCTGCTCGAGGTGACCCCTGCCCCGATCCTCACCCTCACCGCTCTCCTCACTGAACTTGCTGCAACTCTTTCCTCTTGCAAAATAAAATACAGAGAAACGGTATTATCCCACGGGAGGGCTCCGAGCCCCGGCAGCGCCTCATGCCCCTCTCACTGATGCTGCCACAGGCAAGTTCCTGGAGGAGAGGATCTCCTCTGTGCACAGATCTCAGAACAAGATTGTCACGTTAATTGTTAGCGGTCCCAGCAGCTTCCCAGTTCAGAGGCCGGTGCTGCTTCCTCTGCGGAGCCAGACTGCATTTCCTTCCAGCTGGGTTCGTGCTAGAGCCACCAGCTCGGGGGCCTCGCCAGAAAAGCACCCCTCAAATCTCTTGTTCCCAGGTGTGAAGACCCTTCTCGGGGCCAGCATCCCAGCCAGCCCCCCGGGCAGGATGCGGCCGCAGCCCAGCATCCGCCAGGCTCCGGCACTGCCTGCCCAGCCCTGCACGGGCACCGTGCCATTGCCACGCAGCACGGTCCTGATCCCGGCACCCGATGCCAGGCGTGGGATCGCCAGCCCCCGGCGAGCTGCCACCCCGACGGCGAGCACTGAAGGCTGGGTCAGTGGCGGCCACGGCCGGAGGCGCGAAGCCACGAGCACGGCGTTGGCAGCCATGGACCCCCAGCCACATGTGCCCAGGAGGGCAGAGCTGGGGGACACCCACCACGACAACTTACGGTGACGATCCAGGGGCCTGGCGCAAACCCGCAGCAGAGGGTCCCGGCTCCCATTGCTCTGCATCTGGGTCAGGAGCTTTTGGGGCAGAAACTGGCTTTTAAGCATATTTGTGGATAGCTGCTGGCTGACGCAGGTGACCTCCAATTTCAGTCAGAGCTTTTGCAGGCTACTTTATTACAACCTAAATTAAATATTTCATAGCGCTAAGCAAGTGACATTTGAAATCCAGTCATTGCAGGGGTATCAAATAAAGACATTTGCAACGGGATCTGTTCAAATCCACGCAGTGCTTTGGAGCAGTCCATCAAAACAAGCCCGGCACTTTATTAAAATCAAAGTTATCAAACACCCGATCTCCTGGAGGCGGCTCCGCAGCCCACGCTGTGGAGCTCCATGGCTGGGGTACAGTAAACAAACCGAGCCCTGCTCACTCACTGGCTGGCCATTAAAGCTTAGCTCTGAAAGCTCTTTTCATTAAAAAGTTAAGACCAGTAAGAGACAAATTTGGGAAAAATTTGCTCACCAGCACGTGGTTCAGTCCCATCAGCTTCCATGGGAATGAGGGACTCCCCAGGTGCTTTGTCACTGGGTCTGCTCTCGGCTCTGCCATGAACTTTGGAGAGAGGGCACCAAGAGCGAACACCAGACCCCCCCAATGACACCAGGGGTGGGGGGGACACTCCTCGCTGCTCTGCCCTTGCACGATCTGCCCCAGATCTGCAGCACTTGTCACCGCACTGAAGTTCCCAAACCTCCTGACTGCCAGGAAGAGCTTGAAAAAGTGTCTCTGGCTGAAAGGCAGATGACAAGTAAAAAAAAAAAAAGAAACCCAACCCTGAATTTATTGTTTTCTTAGAATTTAGAGTGGGAGGAAGGAAAATGGGACGACCTATGATTTTTTAATGCCTGCAGTTGGCAGTTCCATATTTAATGTGACAGCATCCCTTTAAGAAAAATATGTTCATACACAGGAAAGAAAATAAATTCACAAAGCAATTTGCTTTAAAGCCAGCCTGACACTTCCCTGCACAAACCCTTCGCTGCAGAGCCGCAGTGGCCGGCGCTCGGTGCTGGGCAGCACATCATCGAGGAGTTTAAGGATGCTTCGCTGGTTGACAAGCCCATCTGCTAATCCTGGAAGCAGTAATTTATCCCAGAGATGATACAAAGAAAGAACGGAAGAAATAATTCATAGCGCGTGAGACGACGCGGAGACGCGCTGTCATGTTACCGCGCTGACGAGCCCACAACACAAACAGAGCTCCTGGTTCAGAGTCGGAGCCCGGCACGATCAAAAGGGCTGCTGCATTCAGGGTAAGAAGGGGGGGGAAAAAAAAAAAGAAAGGAAAACAAGAGCTAAATCAAAGCCTGCACTTGCCATTCCTTATCAAAGAAACTTGTGAGAAACACTTTCTGCAGAGCACTTAGTAAGGAGGGTCTGAGGCAAGGGCAGGACCCCGCGGGCCCCTGGGGCCGAGGGGCACACGGCCAAGCTGGCAGCCCCAGCAGGAGGAACAGGGCTGAAGAAGACAAAATGTGATGGCATCAGAGCCATGGAGAGATGAGGTGCCAGAAACCAGGGTCCAAAACGGTTCCTTGCTTCTGCATCGGCCCCAAGCTCATGCCTGGGCTAGAGAGGGGCCACAGCCAGATCTTGCCGTCCTCAGACTAGCCATGGCCTGGCTATTGCCGTGGCAGCCCCTCCCTCTGCAGATTATTTCTGCAACCTTTTATTTGCTCATAGACATTTTGAGGTGTTCACCTACCCCCCTCCCAGAGCTCCTTGCAGCCACCCAAACCGGGGACCAGCCTGGGACAGCCCGGCCGTTCCCAGCACCCCAATTTGTGCTCCCTCGCACAAGGCAGGAGCTCAGTCACTTTCCTTCTCGTTGGTTTTACTCATTTTTACTAACTGCCAGCCCACTGGGTTTTGCAGGCCCCACAGCATGATGCCGCGGGGCTGCGGCACCCCTGGGCTCCCCACGGGCTCCAGCAGCTCTCAGGGGTTTCCACCTCGGCCAGGTAACCAGGGAGTTTGTGCCAATCTGGCAGGATTATTAAACCCTCCAGACCGTGATAAAATCTCTCAGGTGTCAGAAGGGCTCTGCCTTGGGAAGAAGTGCCAAGAGCTTCCCAGGCCGCTGGAAAAGACGGGCACACGAGCCCTTCGGGGGCGGCACGGCTGAGCACCCCGAGCCTGGCGGCAGCGAGGACCAGAGGTGCCAATGTGGGTTCCCCCGGAGCACGGGGGGTGCAGGGGTCCCAGCCCCGCGAGCTGGGGCTGCGCTGGAGCGCTGGCTTCAGCCTCAGATCACAGCTCAAAATGCTGACCAGCCTGCGAGCCGCCGGGAAGCCGTCACTGACAGGCGGGGAAATTAAACGGGACAGATGATAATTAATTGTCCATGTCTTTCAGTGTCTCCTGGATGTGGACTAATGAAGTTATACGTTACTCGCTGGCTAGAGGACAGAAGGAAGAGGAAAAAGAGTTTTAGAGCTGGGGTTTAATCAGTTCAGTGACAAGCGTGGCCCAGATGAGTCCCTTTCTCTCTGCATGCTGGTTTGGGTTCTCCAGTTGGCTCCAAGCCTGCGGCTCCCACCAGCCGGCTGCTCTCACTCCCCTGCTCTTGCCGCGCCAGGATGAAGCTGCAGGAACACAGTCACTGCGGTGTGAGCATCCTTGAGCATCCTTTGCCGTGGCAGAGGTCACCGGTGTCGGAAGAGACGCACGTGTGTCCAATTAAACTGAGAAACCTTTGCTCCAAGACGGCCGCGGATGTTGGCTGGCAGCGCAGGGGGCAGCTCTGATATTTGTTTGGGCAGCACCATTAATGTTATTTAATGAGCTCTAGTGGGTCAGTTTTCCTCTTTGAAAGGAATTCCTAAATGGACTCATGAAAAGTGACTTGTTCCCCTGCCATGGAAAACACGTGGACAGGGGCTGTGAGCAGCTGGCTGTGGGCACACCGGAGGGGGCCAGGGGGTCTTCAGGTGGGTTTGGCAGAACAACGCTCAGGTGCCGTCCCCGGCTCCGTTGGCGCAGGAGCAGGAGCTGGAGATGGGACCGGGACCCACCCCCAGCACTGAAATTTTGCCTGTTTCCAGCCCCACGTGCTCTG
This sequence comes from Coracias cyanogaster, assembly GCA_033124195.1. NCBI lineage: Eukaryota > Metazoa > Chordata > Aves > Coraciiformes > Coraciidae > Coracias > Coracias cyanogaster. The sequence continues at coordinate 17,548 of JAVSBS010016497.1, read as the reverse complement.
GGCCCCAGCTCTGCAACATCGCACCAAAGGGGACACAGAGCCCATCATCGCCCATGGCCAGCAGAGCTCGAGCGGTTGCAGGTCCCCACTGGGTGCTGGGGCACCCATGGGAGCCTGGCTCAGGCTGTGCAAGCCAAGGCACTGGGCACCTGCCTCGCTCCTGCACATCAACACTGAACAGACACCTGCCCCCCATGCCGCCCAGCACGGTGACCCTGCCATCGCTGTCACACAGGGGCTGCCTTGTTGTCACCAAATGGTGCCTGACATTGGGGCCATGGCAGGGATGGGCACAGCGGGGACAGCTCACATGGACCCCGACGAGCAGGATGGGAGCCAGGGCTGGAGGAGCGGCCGGTTCTCCCACAGGGGCATTCCCAGGGCGAAGTTCGGGAGCTGCGGCTCCTCCAGCCCGGAGTGCCCCTGCCCTGTGCTCAGCGCTGCCCACCACTGAATTCCCGGCGATGGGAAACACGGTGGTGAGGTGGCCCGGGCAGAGGTGCTGGCTAGTCACCTCCTGGGATGCACGGCTGCCAGACAACGCAGCCCGTCTGAGCGTGTCCATGAGCGGGCACCGTGCCACCTGCACAGACGGGGTTGGGGGACGCAGCCAAGGCACGGTCCCGGAGGCTGCCTCTGGGCCTGGCATCCCAACGGGAATTCCAGTGCCCGGGCAGCCCATTGCCAGAGCTCACCACTCCCCAGGATGAGCATTGTGGATGGGAAAGCCAGAGGAGCAGCTCCAAAGAGGGACGGGCAGGAGAGGGGGAGAGGAGCTGTGGTGTCAGCCCCAGCACTTGTGCCCCGCGCTGGCTGCAGCCCCACGACACCCAGATGCTCGCTACGCGGGGAGGGCAGCCGGAGCACCGCATAGTGCCAGCCCTGTGCCCGGCAGCAAGCCCCGTAGCACTCATGCCCCGCGCCCGCCTCGCCAAGGCCGGCGATGCCCCAGCACCATCCACGGCCGCCCAGGGCCCGTGGGGATGAGAGCGGAGGACAGCAGCAAGCAGCTCGTCTCTGCTGGCAGCTGGCGAGAGGTGGAGGCGTTGCTGTTATGAAAACATGCGAGGGCTGTGTCTGAAAACATTGCGAGGAGCCAGCTACATAAATAGGCCCTTTATGGCTCTTCCCTGCGCTAAGACAGGCCCTTTCACGGGCGCTTGGCTCCAGCACGCCGGGGTTACCGGCTAAAGGAGCTCTTCATGTTGGCGCAGGGGAGACAGGGAGGCACCGGCAGGCCGAGGCTGGGAGCGGTGGCACAGAACTGCCGTGCCCAGCCCCACCACGCCAGCACCCACCCGGGATGGAGGAAAGGCTGGTCTGGGACAGGTCTGAGGACAGCAGCCATGGGGACGGCCAGGTCGAGCTGGATGGGCATCAGAGATGCCATGTGGTGCCCATCCAGGAGCATCCTGTGCCTGCCCCAGGGCATCCCTTGCAGCGAGGGGGGGGCTCCAGCACAGGACACCCCTGTGCCAGCTGGCCCCGTAGCCCAGGGCACGGCACCAGCAGGTTCAGGGTACCCCAGTCGCACGCTGCTTTGCACCAAGCCCAGAGAGGCCTCTGCTCCACACACACAGATGATGTGCAGACTCCCACAGCTGCCAGCTCCATTGCCCCCCCAGCAGCTGCCACCCCCTGACAAAAGCAAACCTCTGCCAGGGTTGGAGCAGCCAACGCCGAGCTCCTGGCACCACGCTCTGCTGCCAGCCCCGCAGGCTCCCCACAAATGGGGCTGTGCAGAAGCTATTTCTGTCTGGAGGCTCCAGCAACATGCCCACCCCCGGCCCCCCCGGCAGCGCGGGTGGCAGCCCTGCCAGCATCGTCCCTCCGCCTTTGCAGCTGCAGATGTGTTGACACCTGAGCAACAATATCCCTCTCCTCATCTGAGATGCTGTGGGGCTAATGGCAAAGCCGAGCGCTGCTGACACCCAGGGAAGGGGCAAGCAGGGGGGGCCAGGGGTGTCCCTGGGCTATGGGGGACCCCGCAGCCCTGGCTCCAGCCACACGCCTTCGTGGGCAGGGTGCAGCCCTGGCTCGGTCCTTTCCCAGGATTTCCAGGTCACACACTTGAGGCAGTAGTGTGGCAAAATCCCAGCTCTCCAGCAGGATTTTCTGCATAGACAAGAGCCTCCGGCTCAGGTGATGGTGGCAGGGGGCACCTTTGCTTTCCCAAGTCTCAGGACCGCAGACGTGCCTCCACTGTGGTCACCCAACCACGGTTCCAACCCCAGCACCCCATCCCGAGCAGAAGGTGCTCCCACTGCACCAGCACCCCATGGAAAAGCAGCTTGTGTCCCTAAACTGGAGCTGCGATGCCCGTGGAGAAGGCCTGGGAGGGCAGGGACACAGCGACCTGTGCTGCCACAGGACATGGACACCAGCTGCTCCACTGCCACCACCTCCGCAGGGAGCACCTCGGCACCGCAGCGCGCGGGCACTATTAATTAATGGTTTCATTAGGGACTTGTCATTAATTGAGCACCTGCGGTGGCCGTAGAGCCCAGTGATCCCTCTGGTGTCAGAAGCTCCACCTGCAGCTCTTCACTTCTTTTGGCCATGTCTATTTAAACGCAATGACAATTCAGTTTGTGCCCCCTCAGCAGCAAACGTCCCCCCAGTGTGGGAGAGCTGGTGACTAAAGCAGCGGGTGAATGATTAGTGACTCAGCGGATAATTTTGCTCATCTCGTGGCTTTTTTTAGCACAGGGAGGACAGAGCTCACACAGCAAACCCTCGCCTGGCACCGCCACCGCTCCCACCCACCGGCGTCCCAGCGCCGGGCTCCCACCTGGGCTGCCGAGCTTCAGCAGCCAAGCGTCCGCCTAAGGGGGTTCTCCTCTGGAAAACATGGAGAAGAAATGGGACAGCGCTGCCAAGGGCTTTGGCTTCTCCTTAATTCTCCCTTTTATATTTTCCTTTATGACCTAGGAAAGGGAAAGGGGAGTGCTCCAGCCCTGATGAGCCAGGGGCAGCTCTCAGTGAGCAGTTCCTGAAAAACACCAGGTGCCAGCCCAAGTTAACAAGCTCTTTGAGCCGGAATTCTGCTGTGAAACAAGCCAGCGCCAGGGCGAATGCTGCCGACAAGAACCTCTGCCCTTGCCATCTGCAGCAGCAGCGGCAGCACGCGGGCACCCAAGGACCGCGCCAACGGCTGCATCCCGGCGGGCTGGGGATGGTGACAGGGACGTGTCATGAACTTTCTCTCATCTTTACAGACAGGGCAGCCGCAGCACATCAGCCATGTGAGCACTGAAGCCCAGGTGGCTCCGTGCCCCGTGGTGCCAACCCGGCTGCTGGAGGTCCCAGACCCCCGGGTGACCAGTGAGGAGCAGATGCTGAGGTCCACATCCTTGCTACCACCACAGCACCTGGATCCACCCCCCTCCATCCCAGCTCAGCCACCTCTACATCCCCGATGCCACCTCCCTGGCACAGGGCCCACGGGAGGGTGGTCCCTGCACCAGTGTGACCAGTGCAACCAATGCCAGCTGCTCCCATCTCCCCTGGGGAGCTGCTGGTGTTGATGGCCGACAGTGATGCAGCATCACCAAATGCTGCTGTGGGGCTGGACCCACACGGCCCTGAAGCAGCTCCCGGGGCGGGTAGCCCCAGACACCACGGGGGCGACGGGGAATTGCTGCCTCCCTAAAATGGCTTCATTCTCACTTTCTCTTTAATGATTTCCCAGCTGCTTCCCCATTTTAGCTGATAATGGGACTTCACTCCCTATCTGGGTTTGAGAGTCGCTTGCCTTGTTCAAGCTGAAGAAAATCAATTCCCCTCTCACTCAAGTCTTTCCAAGACAGATGAACTGAAGATCGCGCCTGCCTGAGCGAAATATTTATTCAGTCTGGGAACAGATTTACTTTTGAACCTTCTATAAATACAGCTGAGGGCCCCGATTTAATCCCTTACCAGAAGACCTAATTTTATTTGTTTTGTGTTTTAAAAAATCCTCCCTTTTCCAATGCCTTGTCAGGAGGTGAAGAGAGGCAGAAATTTTGGGACCTGCCTTGTCACGGGGCAGAGGGCTCCGGATGGCAGCCGCAGCTGCTGGGGTGCCCATGACCACCCTGGGGTGACCCCCATCCCCCAGGACCAGTCACCCCCTGCTCCATCCACGGCCAGAATGAGCTTCGTGCGCCACGTGCTAATTAGTACCACAGAGGGACGGATGGTCCTTAGCCACTCAGCCGTTAGGAAGCCACGAGCCAGCGCCTGTCCCCACCAGGATGACACTGAGGGGGAACCTGCTCAGAGCTGCGGCTCCTCGCCACCCTGACACCCAGACATTGGCACAGGCAGCTGCCTGCATCCTCCGCTGCCTTCACCCGGCCGGGGCTGCAGCGCATTGGACTCCCCACAACAGGCACAGGAACAAGAAGCTCCTTTATCAGCCGGGTGCAGGGGGTGGGCAGCGGAGAATTGCCCCCTGGGTACTCGGGGGGATTCTGCCACCCGCCAGCACCTCGCCAGCACATCCCCACCTTCCTCGCCAAAGAGAGGATTTGCCCAAGTCCTTTGGAGGGGAAGCGTTCCCAAGGACGAGTTCAAAAGGTTCCTGCTGCCCAGCAGAGGCCAAACCCAGGCAGGCACTGGCACCGGGTTTCCCACTGCCGGAGCCCATCTCAGTGTCTCTCTGGGCCATGGTCGCTGCTGCCCAGAGCCCCGCGGGCACCACGGCGGGGCTGGCATCACCCGGAGGGGCAGGTGGCAGCGGGTTTCTGTAAATCCCTTTGACTCATCCTGCCACACCAGCTCCCAGCCCTGCGGTGCTGCTGCCTTCCAGCAGTAATGGAGCAGCACAAATAATCTGCGTCTGGCCGGGGGTTTGAGGCACTGGCACGGATTAAAACACAAGGGTGCCCATCCCAGGTCCCTTCCCGAGCTCCACAGCAGCTCCCAGCCAGGCGCAAGCTCCCAGGACCGGTGGGATGAGCAGCCTGACCCCACCTTGGATGAGGAGATTGGCGTGTCCCCGTTTGAAAGGCTGCCCATCACGTTCCCCCCCGTGGAAGGCTCCTCCGAGGGCACAGCATGCCCTACACTGCAACCAGCTCACTGATCTGACACACTTATTAAATTGCTATTACACCTGCTGGCTAATTACCTCCTCTGGAAACCTGAGAGGACAGAAATTTGACATTGAGCTGTGAAAACGTGCATCCCTACGGATGCTGGGGCTGGGGTGCGCGGCAGGGCTGAAGCAGGGGGCTGGAAAAGCAGTGGCTGCTGAAGTGTCGCTCCCTGCCCCACCAGCCTTGGCCCCACAGCCCGACCTGGGATGGGGAACCCTGGACGGGGAACCCTGGACCCCCGCAAACCCCCTGCACCACGACATGGGGTGTCAGAGCTGCCCTTTCCGCATCCTGCGCCAGCCCGAGCACGGATTAATCGGGGTATGCTTTAATCCGCTAAAGCCCTTTCATAACAGTGCTCAAAAATAAGCCTGGAGAGTTCCTAATACTTCTTGAAAATTTGGAGTTGGGATATTTATAGGCTCTGCCCTTGCGTGCGATGGAGCTCACCCGGCGATGGGCGGGGGGGGACCCACTGTGAGCCCCCGGGCCCCTCCAGTCCTGCCTGGATCCCGTTCTGTGCCGCTCCCCGTCTCCCGCTGGCTCGGAAACAAGCTTCCCTTGTTAGGGATTTTTATTTTTTTTTCCTAAAAGCATTTGAGGGCTCCTCAGAAGAGGCTCCAGCCCCGGCACACAGACAGGCTCTGTGCTGAGATGCCTTCAGCACTTCAAAGGGATGCAGAGCAGCCGCGCTGCTCCCCAAGAGCAACAGTGGCCGTGCCAGGGTCCCCTGCGGCACGTGTGCCCTGGGAGGGCGAGGGCAGCGGGTGGCAAACAGTGATGGGAAAGTGACACTTCAAAAAAAAAACCAACCCAAAACAGCCTGGAGCAGCCCAGCCCTGCCCAGGCTGCGGTTGCTTCTCTTCCCAGCAAACAGCCCTGAAGGTCAGGGGTCCATGAGGCTCCCGGGGCTGCTCCGCTCTATGGGAACACAACACGAGGTTCCCACCACACAACCATCCTGGCCACCACCAGCATCTCCTCTGCCATCTCCTCTCGGCACAAGAACCATGAGCCAAAAAGGTCCCAGGGAATCGATTCCCCTCCAGAGGAGGGTGAGGTCCTGCTGGGACAAGGTCTCTTACCAGCTGCGCCCACGAAATCTGGTGGAATCTGCTCCGGTGACACGCAGTGCTTGGGCCAGGCCAGCTTTGGGCAAGGGCTCAGGGACCAGCATTGCTCCCACAGGGACAGGACTAGATGATCCTCGAGGTCCCTTCCAACCTGGCATTCTATGATTCCATGACATCACAGCCTCTGGGCCAGCCCCGACACCTCTGTCCACCCCAGAGCAGGGTTCTTGGTTTTAAAAATAGTAACTCTCAGACACGGTTCTTTTTTGTATCTCTGTGACGTGCGGATTAAAGGAGAATAGCGCAGAGGATGGTGTCAGAGCTGGATGAGGGAGCAGCACAAAGCCTTCCATTCTTTCTGCATAATTCTCGCTGAAGATCCGAACCCACAAATTACTGCCCGGGCTCACCCAGAGTTACTGAAGCAGAGTCGTGTGGGGAACCAAAGCTCCACGCAACGCCGGGTGCCAGGAATTACCCACATCCACAGAAACCCGCGGGGAGCTGCTTGGCCACCATCTCCCAAGCATCTGCACACAGAGCTGCAGCCCCATGTCACGGGCTGTTCAATGTCACCACGACCTGGTTGCTTGTGCTCATCAGCATCGGGGCAGGGTCCTGCCGTGGGCACCACCCTGGGAACTGCTGCTGCCCAGAGAGAGCTCAAAGTGTTTTGAGAGCAGAAGCCCCCCTGGGTGCTGCACCTCGCCTGTGGCCAGGATCAATCCCCAGGCAGAATGAGGCCAGGACCTGTCCAGCTCCATCCCTCTTCCAGAAGTGGCTGGCCAGGAGGCTCAGGTCCTGCTCTGGAGGTCTGCTTTCCAGTAGCCACCACTGGTGGCCACTGACACTCTGCCCCGCCAGTCCTGGGCTCAGCAGGGTCTGGGGAGCAGCCAGACCCCGGGCAGCAACACTGTGGCACCAGCAAGGCCCAGGTCATTGGTTTCTCACTCTCCTGCTCTAATAGATAAAGGAAAAAAATAACCCCAAAAAGCTCCTGGCCCTTTGCCATGTGGTTTTACAAAGGCGTGACCTGCTGTAGCAGGCTGCAGGACTTTTCCCAGTTCAAAGGCATCAGAGGTCTCAAAGAACTGGGAGGTGAACGGAAGGTGAGAAGCAGCCTCTGATCTTACCCTGGCAAGACCCACCCCACATTCAGCAACTCCCGCATCCCCCGCCGATGCAGAGCAAAAGCCAGTGACCAATGTCAGAGCCAGAAATACCCAACCTGGAAAGGAAGCGCTGGGCACAGCCCTGCCAGGCAGGCCACTGGTGGCATCCTCCCCATGGTGCTGCCTCAGCCCAGATCGCCCCCGAGATGCCCCAGCTCGTCCCTGCCTGGTGGGTCGGAGGCAGGGTCCTGCTCACGGGCAGAGGAGCCGGCAGCGCTCGCTCTGCCAGCCCAGCCCGAGCTCTGGCAAAGGAATAAACCCCCCAGTTATCGTCCCTCGCAGCTCTCCAGGGCTCCTCGACCTGCTGATAGCGGGTGACTCCCACATCCCCAGAGATGCGAAGCGCTGGACTGGGAGCAGGAGGAACCACTCACGTGGGGAGCTGGCAGGGACCAAAGCCTGCACCGCGCCAGCCCCACCAGACCACCGGGTCTGCCTGGTCTGGGAGGGGAGGAAACCGCCTTGGTGAGAGGGATCTGTTCAGATGGAGCAGAGCAGGCCCAGGCATGGCCCGGTCGCGGGAACCACGGGGGGTGTTGGCAAAGACCCCCCAGTCCCATGGCCATGCCAAGCAGAGCCCCATAGCCCCCAGAAAATCATCCCTGCAGCCGAGCCCGTGGAGCATGAAACAACAGCCTGGCCCCAGAGCCAAGCCAAGCCAAACCCAGGCTGGTTTCATGCTTCAGGATCAATCCTGTTGGCCGAAGGAGCCCAGCGCTTCACTGCAGAAAGTGGCAGGGACGCTCAGCCTCCTTGGCACCCCGACACCTCAGCACCCCAGCTCCCTGGCACCCCGACTGCTGCAGCCCTTACAGAGGCTCGCGCAGCTGGAGCAGCTCCCTTCTTCAGGGAGATACGGGCACGGATTAGGACTTAACCTCAAAATGTTTCCTTTGCAATTTCCAAGTGATCTTTCTTATCGACTAATTAAAAAATTTCCATAATTAGGTCAGGGAAAATCACGACTCGGAAACGTTCCCGTTTCAAAGCAGCACAGAGCTGCTGGGTGTTGAGGGCTCGGGGCCGCCGCAGCCCCTCGCCTGATGCTCATCCTGGGAAGACAAGTGGTGGTTTAAAAACCCCCAGCAATCATAACCAGCCCTCTGGCTGCGGGGACCCTTCCCTGCCTTCAGAGCCGGGGAAGATGGGGGTGCTCGGGGAGCCCCTGCTCTGCGCCACGGCTCAGCCCCCATCCCTGCACACACCATGGGGTGGGAGCCTGGCCAGCCCCACCACCCTGGCCCTGGACACGCCGGCCACCAAAGGACATTGAAATACAGACAGAAAACAACAACCTGCATCTGCGGCATCCCAGGGGAGCGCCGGGCGGGAAAGCGGGACCCTCCCCAGTACGTTCCACGCCTGCGGCTCACCTGCAGAGCGGCTCAAGCCTCGTCAAATACACGGGCTGCGTTTTACGACTTGTAACTAAATTGTTGTGGTTCTAGTCGAAAAGAAGCGCTTGTCACCGTACAGCCACGGCCCGGATTTCCTTGAGAGCACAGATATAATTCTTGACAGGGGCTTCCAGACACATAAATTATGACACTATTTTGGAGGCAATCTCAGAACATCAGACTGAGAAACAACCTTTGTACATCACAATATTGTTTCTAAATTGACAAATAGACCCTCATGGGCTTCATTACTCTGCTCCGGGCACACATTTTTGCATTTTTATTTTCTCTAGGAATGATTAAAGGGCTGCAGAACCATGGGCTCTGGGTTCAGCAAATTCAAACACCAGCCTCGGTCGAGCTGAGGAGCAGGAGCGGTATCTTGATGGGATGCGAAGCTCAGAGAGGGGATGTTCCCATGATGTTTAAGTCTAGCACGCGTTGGAGGTTGCCCTGTGCCTCCAGGACAGGTTTGCTTCCAGTCCTGGAAATCCAACAGTGTAGAACAGCTTGATGAACATGTTCGGTACTATGTTGGGAGCATGTGGGCAAAGGTCCCTGTTTATTCAATAGTAGACTTATGCCGTGCGCTTGCAGAAATATGCGGATCTCCCCAGAAAGGCCAGAAAAAAAGCCAAAGCAAGGGGAAGATCTCCAGAAATAGCAAATAACAGTCCCAAGGCCAGAGTTCCTCCACTGGCCACCAGCTGATGTTCAAGGATACTGGGGCAAGGCTCAAGGAGTGTTTCTGGGCTGGAATGGCTGTGGGTGGCTGCAGCCAGGCAAGCTCCTGGTACCACTTTGCCAGGGCCACAGCATCGCTCCAGGCTCTGCTCAGGACCACTGGCCCCAGTGCCAGCCCATGGGGATAAACAGGAAGGTGCAGGAGGGACAGGCTGGGGCAGCTCTGCCTCATCCCTATCCCATTCCTACCCCATTCCCATCCCTGCCGGCACATTGATGCCGCGATGGTCAGAACGCCGTGCAGCCACCACCAGCCACAAGTCAAGGGTGCAGAGAGAGGAGAACCAGGCTCGAAACCCAGCCCACGAGGGAGCACCATGGGCAGGAGGGGAAGCCCCGCGGGTTTGGGTGCGATGCTGCCGCGCAGCCGGCTCCGTTTTGCACCTCAGGTTCTGTGGTATTTATACTCTTTCCTGCCAGCAAAAATAGACTCGGCACATCTGAGTTGGGTGTCTCAGCTCTTTGTGCTGGGAGAGCCGGGAGAAGCCAGGCAGGAGGGGAGGGAGGGAAAGCCCCGATCCAGCCGGCAGCGCACGCTCAGCCGGACGGCATCTCCCAGCACTGGTTCACCATCAGAATTTGCTGGGCCCCCGACCGCAGCCAGGACACGGGTCCCTGCATGATCCAGCGATGGGGACAAGGCCCTGAGGCCAGCGAGCCACCAGCCCCAACAAATATTTCTCATTCTCAGGACTATTAAACCAACCTCCTGGTTTAACCGCACTGGGGACTGGCTGGTCCGTCAAAGCCGAGCATCCCTCGAGCAGCCGGAGCAGCCCGCTCCAGAGACCGAGCCGAGCACGATGCCGGAGCTCAGGGATGCTCGAGCACAAATCGCACAGTGGGAAGTCACAGCTCGGTGTGACGTCACCACCTAGCAAAGCTCTGCACATTTACATAGCAAGAGCCACAGCCAGGATTTTACGGGTCTGTGTTTTAATGCACGTGGCGGATTAGAGAACAAGCAAGAAATTCCATGGCAGACGTTATCCCCAGCCTGGCTCTGAACTCTGTGTGCAGCCGGAGAGTTCTCGTCAGCAGAGTCTCACCGGCAGCTACTCAGGGACCAGCGCTGCTCCTCTCACCCCCACGGAGCCGTTTCAGCCAAGTGACGAGCACCGCCCAGAGAAGCCCAGGCTGGGCTGGATGCTCCATTGGAAAACACCTGCAGCCACTTAAAAACCCCAAAAGTCAGTGATGGTGGATTTGGCTGGCGTTGGCTGCAGAAACTCCCGGCCAGGCTGGCAGCAGGGACAGAGCCTCATTTATTCGCAGCCTGTCGCGTACCGCGGCGCTGCCCATTGATGCTATTTGCGGGCACCGTGCCCCACGCGCAGACACAGCAGCTCATGCAAACCGCCAGAGCTCCGCGTTCAGACACCCCAGATAACCGCGGGGACGAAGGTGATCTTTGCGCAGAGCGGAGCAGCACGGGGCCAGCTTCTGCCTCATGTTTTCACTGAAAACCAAGCGGTGCCACGCTCCGCTCCGGGCAGGGGCTGCTGCCGGCTTGCACAGGACCCACAGATACATCCAGCCCACGCGGGAGCAGGCAGCTCGGCCAGCAAGGTGGCAACAGAGCTGGTGCTGATCCCTTCACACCCATGAATTAACCTAAAGCCTCCAGGAGTGCAAAGCTGGGCCCTGGACCCCTTACCTTCCTGCAGAATCATCTCCTCTGTTTAAGATGCACTCCCAAGCTTTGCTCTGAAAAGATAAAGCAGCCACATCTGCCGAGGAGAGCTGGGAGCTCAGATTCTGTGCAAGAAGTTGTCCTCTCACAGGCGCATCCAGCGTGACCGGCACCCGCTGCGCTGCCAAGGGCGGGCACGGGCACGTCCCCGCTCTCCGGGGCCGCAGGGTTTGCTCTCGGGGGCGGGGGGGGAGAGCTCCAGCCCTACCCCACCCCAATGCACAACTCATCAAAAGCCTCAGCGATAACTCACTGCTGCGTCCAGTTAATGGCAAAGTGTATTGATAACAGCGGAGGAGAGAGCGGGCGATCTTCTGGCTGAAGATGCTGCCTCTGCATCCGCCTTCGCTGCCGCTGGGCAGGTGGGTCAGGACCACGCTCTGTCCCGGGCAGCCGCCGCTCCGGGACACGGCACTCGCTGCCCAGCTCGCTGACAGAAAGAGCTTTTGTGAGGCTTCAGTAAAAGTCCTTTTCTCTAAAAGCCGAGTTCCCCTTGTGGAGGCAGCCAGGAAGCCTCGGCTCCATTTCCAGCGCAAACCTCTCCACGCCTCAACCGCAGCAGGGACGCGAGCAGCCCGTGGGAGCCCCGCGGCCGAGCCGTGGGACACGCCGGGTGCCCCACGCACCCCAGCTCCCCGAGCAGCACGGCGGGGTGCAGGCAGTGCCCACGGACACGGCTCCGTTGCCCACCCGCAGCCACGGACACAACCCACGGACACAACCCACGGACACAACCCACGGACACAACCCAGCTCCCGCCCGCGGTCCCAGGCGCAGCCCCGCTGCCCACGCGCGGACGCGGCCTCACCACCCACCCACAGCCACGGTCCCACCGCCCAGCTTGTGCCACCCACCCCGGCTGCCCGCAGACACCTCGGCGAAGGCCGCCCGGGCCCGGGCGCTGCCGGCAGACCCCGGCCCGGCGCAGCCCGTGGGCATCGCTGGCCGCGCAGCCCGAGGCACAGACACCTCGGCAGGGACGAGCACCCGTGGGTTGGGGGCAGCTCCCGGGCGAAGGGGCTGCAGCCGGGGCCTCGGCAAAGTTCCTCTGAAGAAGTTTCCCTCCCGACCTGGCACCTCCCGGGGGGGGCTCAGCGGGGCCGGGGGCTCCGCCGCCCCCGCCGCCCCCGCCCCGGTGCACGGCGCTGCGCAGCCGGGCTGCCCGTTCCCGAGAGCCGCAGGGATGGAGAGCGGGGCCGGAGCATCCCCCGGGCGGGGGGCAGCCCGCCTCCCCCTCCCTCCTCCCGGCGCATCCCCCCCTCCCACAACTTTGCCACGGCCGCAACTCTCCCGGGCCCGCAGCCGGTGCCGCCGCGGGCTGGGGGGGCCCGGGGGTGCCGCGGGAGCCCGAGCCGCCCCCCCCCGCCGCCGCCCGCCCTACCTGCCCAGCCGCCCGGCTCCGCCGCCGTTTGCAGCATCCTCCCGCCGGCTGCTCGCTCCCGGCTGGGCGAGCGCGCTCCCGGAGGAGGAGGAGGAGGAGGACGAGGAGGAGGAGGAGGAAGGGGGGGGGGATGAAGGCAGCGCGCGCACAGCCGCGGTCCCCGTCACCCCCCCCCCCAGCGCCGTGCGCCCGTTCGGGGTGGGAGGAGGGAACCGCGTCCCGGTGCGGCATCCCGGTGCTGCATCCCGGTGCTGCATCCCGCGGCGGGGCCCGGGGCGCCCCGGGCTGGGACGGGGCTGCTGGGAGCCGGAGCTGGAGCAGGGGGGCCGGGGGACCCCCGAGGACCCTCTGCCAGGCCGAGCTGTCCTGGGGACCCCCGGTGGCCCCCCAGGCCCTGTCAGGGGATGTGGGGTCGGTCAGGTGCGCGGCCGGGCACACGGAGCAGGGTGTGGGGAGGGCACCCCGATTCCAGGGTGTAGCGGTCCCCAGTGCCCCCAGACCCACAGAGGGGTCCGCTCTCAGTCCTGCCAGGACAAGGGTCCCCAGTCCTGTACCCCGAGCTGCAGCAGCCAGCCCGGCTCTCCAGGAGCAATCAGAGGGGACAGGGCAGGTGGCACCTCAGGGGCATGGGGGTGGCAGAGCCCCCGGTCTGACCCAGAACGTGGCTGCCATTCCAGGGCAGACTCCGGCAGCGTGGCAGGATAAGGCCTCACACCCTGCCCGGGCACCCCGGCTGCTCCCGGAGGATGCGATGGAGCCGGGCAGGAGGGGATGGCGGGAAGGGGCCTGCAGAGAGAGGCTGTTTGCTCCGGAGTCATCGTCGCTGGAGCGCGAGGACCCGCGGGCAAAGGCGCCTTTGCTGACACGCAGCTGCTTCTGCTAAGATCAACGTTTTCTGGAGTGCAAAAGCATCTGTTGTCCTATCGGCGTCGTTGTTATTAATATTTCAGCAGCTCCCAGAACCTTTAAGCGAGGCCACGCGGTGTTGACACAGAAGATCAGATTTTAAAAAGACCTGCTCCCTGCCCCAAGGAATATACTGTCTAGACACGTTACATAATCACACTTTGCCCTCCTCCTGGACACTTCGCAGAGGGTCTCAAAACACTTCACAAAACTGCTAATGAAGCTTTGCCGCCCGGCTGCGGGGGAATTCTCGGCCCTCCCGGGCTCCCCGGCCAGGAGCAGACGTGCTCAGGGCTCCCCTCTCCAGGAGCTCTCGCCCGCTTGCTGCTTTGCCTCCACTAGAACATGCAATGGATGCCAAGCTGAAGATGTCCAGTCAGCCCCAGGACGTCGCTGGCAGAGGGGTGGAGGCTGCTGGAAGCCAGGACAGACCACGCGCTGCTCCGAGCTCCTCCACGGCTGCAGGAGGGCTCGGGCATCCCCAGCTCCCAGGGAAGTGGAAACCAGGAGCTGAGAGACTGGGCTTTGAGCTGCTCTGCAGCAGCTATTTCCAGGTCTGTAGGTCTTGGAGCACCAGCAGCTGGCCCGGCAGCGCTGGGTTACGCCCATCCACGCCAAGAGCCCCTTCTCTGCTGCCAGGGTCGGGTCCCAGGAGCAGCAGTGCGGCACCGCCGAGCCTCAGCGTGGCTCTCCTTATAAATGACTTGGGTTTTTAAGAACCCTTTCTCCAAAGCTTGGTGCATTTATTTGCCGTGCCATCCGATTTTCACAGTGTAGGGTGTTTTTTTCCTCCCTATAAATAATTACAGGCACTCTAATGGATCTCAAACCTTGCATTACCTTAGCTGTCAGGAGCTTGACAATGACGGTGTAGCCTTCCTCTCCAAGGAGCAGAGACAGGGCTGCGGCTCCATCATGGGCATTTTCCATTCACGTTAACCCTCACAGCACCAACCTGCTCTGCCCCACCTGAGGAAGGGGCCGTGCTCCCCCCTCCAGGCCTGGGAACCGGGAAGCGCGGGGATGAGGCCTCTCACCCAACCCACCTCTCCTGGCATCCCAGCACTGGGGAGCACGGACGAGTCGCTCCCCTCCATGGTACCTGCTGCCTCCTCCCGAGGCTCCCGAAGGCAGCCGTTCGCATGGCTCACAGGCTAATGCAATTTTCCTCTTGCCATCCTTCCCCTCTCTTGAAGTTTTCATGGTATATTTAGCAAGTCTTCATACAGGGATTTTTTAAATTAAACTTTCATGCCCATTCCAGCCTGTCCCTGGGAAGGGACCAAGCCAGTGACACTTCACTGTGTCAAATAGATGGGTGGGAACGTCAGGCAGGGGAGGACGGGGCTGTTCCAGACCGGAGGGTCAGCTCCGGCTCATGCAAACCATCCTGAACAGGATTCCTGGGTCTGCACCCGTCGAGGGGCCCGCAGCTCTGCCAAGTGCTGGCTCCCACCACACAAACAGGCTTTGCTGATTAAACTCCTCATGAAAATGTTTTCACTGCTGTGAATTTCACAACCCCTAACTTCATGATCTGTTCTTTGTTTCCCATACGACTTGCCCAGCCCTGTCTGCTCCCATCTCCTTCCCACACGGACCCGGCCTTGGCTGGCTCCAAACAAGCTCGAGCAGACTCCAAGTAATCTTGTTTTCCCGTCCAGAAACCCGCAGAAGACAGGGCAAGGCCGTCGGTGGGACCTGCACCTCCGCAGTGCTGGCTCATCCCCCCAGAGACGCCTCTTCCCTTGTGCCTAGTTCAGCTTCTCCCTGAGATGTTGTTTGTGCCAATGGAGACTCACTGGCCTTAAACCTCTTAGTTTGCTGCAGATATTTCTGAAAATGAAGACAGACCTCTAAACAAAGAGAAGGTCGTCTCCAGCCACGCGCGCAGCAATGCCACGGGACAGATCAGCGGCAGCAACAGCACATCCAGAGCCTCCATCTCGCTGCGGTCGCTCACAAAGTTTCTGCCACCCCTGAGCTCGTTTCTCTACAGCAGCTTTGTGCATTCAGAGGAAAAGGGACCAGCCTACAGGAGGCCGGGCCCTCGTCAGGGCCAAAGCTTCTCCTTTCCTTGGGTTTGTGGAGTTCAGCAGCTCCGCACGCAGTAAATAAGAAGTTTTAGGGTTGACATCTTCACAGCAGCGAGGGAGCTGCGCTGTCAGCCCGCAGCAGCTCTGAGCATCTCGCCATGCAGGGGGCTGCCCGGAGACGCCGTGGTGACACCTCACCAAGTGCCAGATGTGGGTGATGGAGGAGCCAAAGGCTGTCCCAGACAAGACACTGTCAAGACATTTCCTATCCTAGACGAGTGGAGCCACAGGACCATGAGCCCAGTCCATGTCCTGCCTGAAGAGCCCCAGGCTCCTGCGCAGCATCGAGGCCCCAAATCACCAGCAGATGGAAAAGGGGATGAGGAGGAGGAGCCACCTCCAAAAACCAGAGTCTAGACCCTCAGCTATGCCCACCTCGAGCACCACTGCAAGAGCCTGTGATGGACCTGGAGAGATGGCAAGTGGGAATCTTTGGAAGCAATTTTAAGCTGATTATGACAAAGCCCTTCCCTGCAGCAGCCAGCTCCAGGGAGCAGCTCTAAGCCATGAGCACCAAAAGCCATCCCAGGCTGCTGGCCCCCACCTGCACCCACCTCTGTGCAAATAACCGAGGCATGGAGCTGGTGCCATCACCAGCTGTCGCTGCCAGCCCAGCAACCTGTGCGTGATTCCTGAGCAATAGATCCCTCAGAAGAGCTGTGCTGGGTTTGCTGCACCACAGGGAGATGTGAGTCGGCAGCTCAGGTGCTGCCAAAGTGCCCCCCAAGAGAGCCCAGCCAGGGTCAAGAGCTCCCCAGCCCCAGGGACAAGGTGCCTTCAAGGGCCTGGACGTTTCTCCAGGGGGAACAAGACCCTCTTGCAGCACTCACCAGGGTCCCAACGGTGCTGGTTCTCCAAGAACAGCCCAGAGCTGCTGGTGCCCTTGCCCAGCATCGCTGCCACCCAGGCACAGGGACCTATGCCAGGCACAGCCTCCTCTGCCCGGCCTGCTGGGCACCAGGGCCCACGGGACACGGGTGGGCAGAGCAGGGACCGTGCCACAGGCACCCAGCCAGGGTCCCGCAGCCCGGGAAGGTCGGTGTGGGGTGGCTCAGTCCCAGCACCACTTTCCAGGAAGCCTCACCAGCTCCTCAGCCGCTGCGCTGAGCGGTGCCAAGCTGCTCCGGCAGCTGCCGTGGCCGTTCAGCAGCTGCTAAGCCTATAATTGCTCATTGAGTCATAATTTTTTTTTTTTTTTTTTTGGTGAAAGCAGCCCTGTCAGGGAATTAAAATCTTTTCAAAAGCCCATAAAGATTTCATAAATGTTTCAGATCCAGATCAAGTGGGTTACATCTTTACAGTCAGGAGAAGGGGCAATGGCGAGAGAGGCAGCAGAACATCTCAGCCGGTTAAAGCAACAACACTGACACTGACGGGCAGCCCCGGGGCCACCCTCACCTTTGTGCCGAGGCTGCGCTGACCCTGCCCACCCCCAGCACGGGGCAGGATTGGTCCCAGTTGAAAGCCAGGGCGCAAGGGCCTGGTTTTGGTGAGCTCCAGGTTGCTCACCTCAAATTCCAATGGCTTGTGGCTGATGCAGGACACCGGGATGGGGCTGCGGGCAGGAGTGTGGCTGTGGACATGGCAGCTCCACCAGCATCCAGGAGAGCGAGAAGCTGACACGGGGCGAGCGAGGTTCTGAGGAATAGCAGCACCTTGGTTCTCACGCCTGTGCTGTGCCCGTCGGCTGGATTAGCAGATTGCCCGGCTCTGGTCTGGCACGGGGATGGATCCGGAGGACAAGGAGGGCACTGGCCTGGCAAACACCCACGTTCAGATTCAGAAGAGCCCACAGTGTCCTCAGGTGAGAAGGTTTGTGCTCTGTAAGAGTTGTAAAAAATGGGATAAGCTTTTCCATTTATACAGCCCTTTCCACACAAGCACTTTGCAAATAGTTTGTTAATTAAATCTCAGAGCTCTTCTGCGAGGTGGGGCCACCAGCAGCACTCCAGGGTGTGCAGTTTGAAAACCAGCACATGCTCCAGCAGCACCTTCCTGTTGTTTG
>JAVSBS010016495.1:19598-101304 GCA_033124195.1 Coracias cyanogaster | reverse complement strand
GGCTGAATGAACCGATTCTTTCCAGCCTTTCCTCAGTCCTTGGATCATCTTGGTGGCCCTTCTCTGGCCGCTCTCCAGCCTGGCCACATCTTTTTTGTGCAGCGAGACCCAACCTGACCCCGGTATTCCAGGTGGGGCCTGACCAGCGCGGGGCGGGGCGGGATAAGGGCCCTGCCTCTGCCGGTGGTGCCCCGGTTGAGGCAGCCCATTGGCCTCCTTTGCCAGAGCAGCCGCAGTTCCCTCCTGTTGAGCTTGGAACCACCGACACAGCTCCCGGCGAGGCGGGACGGTTCCCGCAGGGACCCCGACCCGGAGCCGGGCGGGCGGGAGCTGCGCCGGCACCGGCCGCCAGAGAGCGCGCTGCCGCCGGGCCGACCGGGCAGAGGCTCCGCCCGAACCGGCGCCGGGGCGGAGCTGGAGCGGGCGGAGCGGCGGGCACCGGCTGTCCCGGGGGGAAGGGCCCCGCCAGCCCAGCCAGCGCTCGGGGACAGGCGGGGCAGAGCCCCGGTGCGCTGCCTGGGCCGCCCCTCAGGAAAAGGCCTGTCCCGGCGGCAGCGCTGAGGCGGGAGAAGCGCCCTGAGGCGAGGCCCTGCCCGCCCGCACGGCCAGGCCCGGGGCTGCCGGCCTGCGGGTGAACGGCAGCAGAGATCCCTACCTGCCGTTACCAAACCAGGTCCTCTCCACTGGTTGAGGGAGGGGAGTCTGCTTGGGAAAAAGCTGGGAAGAGAACGCAAGACCTGGTACCCAGCTGCTGCGGCTCCCGGTGGGCGGGTGGCTGGAGCTCCCTGTGGAAACCCGCCGAGCTGTGCCGCCCTGTACGAGTGACAACGTTCCCTGTGCCGCTGGCCAAGAGCCCCTGGATCCTCCGAAGATTGTAGTCACTGTGAGTGGAAAGTGTTCTTCTCATGCAGCACATAACGTGATGAAAGCCCCAAAAGCTGAGCTGTGGCTGTTGAGCGCTGGCTGCTGCAGCCAAGCCCACTCTCCCCTCACACTCTCTTACCAGTGGTTTGTTTCCTTTCCTGTGATCTAGTCAGTTTCCCGACAATTTCTTCATTGGAATTTTCCCAAACCAGGTTCCATCCCCTCTTCCTGTTCAGTTTGATGCCTGAATCACCTGGCCATAGCGTCAAGTCACTGAGAGGACAAAGATTTTGATTCACCCTCCTCATCTTTCACCCCGCAGCTTTGAACTGTCTGAAAGCTTGTCAGTTCAGGATTAATTGTAAGCGTGACTTGATTTTATGTTGGAAATTAACCTTGAGTTACTAACTGGTATCCATTTCAAACAATTCTTTTAATTTGGAATGAACCTACCAATGTGTGCTGTGACTGCATCAGCTGACCATCAAAAAGGAGCAGAGACACATCTTTAATACTGTAGGGCTGACACGATAGGAGAGCTCCCTCTTAGCACAGCCACCCCAAAAAGGGTTAATGGCAGATTTAACGATTTTCCCAGCTATAACCAAAAAGACAATTAGAACCAGCTGCAACCAATACCAGCTACTGGGGCAGAAAAGCAGCAGGTGGAAAGACTAGAATCTACTTTTGCAGTGCTGGACTTGAAACTAACATGGAGAATAGGGAGGGTCAGGAGGATAGTCTTTCAAGGAAGGTTGGAAGAAGAGATTGGACTTTATTTTTTCCCACTATTCCTTCTCTTTAGGAAGGAAAGTATTAACGAATGAGGGAAAAGCCAAAAGGCAGCACATATAGTCTAATTTTTATTGATCCTAAAAGGTACTGTCCCAGCCACAAAGGTTATCATTGAGACTTGAAAGAGCCCTTTGCCACTGTTACCTTTTGGACACAGTTTAAACGCCCATCTCATACCATCTGTGGTCCTTCAAGATTTTTTGCCATTTTCACGAGTCTGAAGGGGTTAATCTGACTGCTCTGATCCAGTCCCAACTTTGTATGTGCTATCTAACACCTTGCTAGGGCTGGGTTTGAGTGCAGTGTGTTTGGCTTCTGATCCAAAATACTGCAGTTTGCTTCAGAAGGTGCCTTCCAGGGCTGGCCGGCTGGCTGAGCTCCTGTGCAGTAACCAGGCTGGGTAGGTTGCTCCATTTAGTTCCAATTGTGGGAGCTGGAAGGTTTGTAAAAGCCCTTTGGGGCTACTTTGGGTAGAAAAAGGACCCATGAACAAACTGCTTTGATTTGCTCCAGGAGGCCTAGCTAACAGATGTTGGCTGGGTCCCTACTTTGAGGGCTTTGTTACATATTCATGAGCTGACCTTTTTAGCCACTTCCAACGCAGAAAGGATGTATATCTACGTTTTGTTTGCAGTATTAGGAATAGAGAAGGTTGCTTACGTGACTGAATGTGAAAATGGATTGGGGTTTATTATCTCAAATCCTTTCTGTCTAAGTTTCTTCTGAAGCCCTTCTGTGTTCTCTCCTCATCTGCTCCATGGTGGCCCTCAGATCCCTAGTCCCTGTCAGCAATTGCTGTTTACCAGGGTAGAGCCACCAGGCTTTGCAGTTGGGAGAAAAGACAGGCTAAATTAAGAGGCTCTCACAGTCTTGGGAGATGATAATTTGTCTGTAACAAAACTCCTCATTAGAATACTGTTAATTTCCTTTCTGTGACAATTATAGAACAGCAGTAGCTCATATGTGCAATGTGCAGAGATATTTCCCTGAAAAAAAACCCTAGCGTTACCACTAGTGAAAAACGTTCCTTAGAGGAGAAAAATGAACTTGTGATTTTGCAGCAGTTTTCCAGTTTAGTGGGAGTTTGGTGTTATGGTAAGGTTTCGGGGGGTTCTCCCTGTTGTTTATTATGTTGGATTTCATGGTTAGCATTTGGAATCAGAGGTGATACAGAGCTCTTCACATGGCAGCCCCCAACTGTGGAACCTGTTGCTCCTGAAATTCAGCTCATTTGTTTTCTCTTTAAAAACTTGCCTCCCTCCTCCCTACAGACATCTTTAAATGATTGCTGTTTCTTTCTGTTGGCATAGCATATTTTTGCTTATCCATCTGTTTTGGAGGTTTGATGAGGTTTCATTTTTTTTTAATCAAAAAGAGAGTGTTTTTATAATAGCTGTTTAGTGCCTGGAATGTTTTGGCAGGGATGGTGTTGTATGAGTAAAGTGGGTTAGTACTTCTCAAAAGCGCTGGATTTGGTAGCCTGTTCTTAGGCTTTGGGAGAGCAGGCTGGCCAGGCGAGAAGCAGATGCTATGCTGAAGGAATCACCTTTAAACCTGAGGAAGGTCTGCTGTCTCACTGATTCTGCCAGTTTTGGTCATTAAGGGGAGAGAAGCCCTCTTGTTCATCAGTCACGCAGGAGGCCCCTGAAGAGCTTTTATTTTGTTGTCGTTTCCCCACCTGAATCCTGAGGTAGAGAAGTCCTGTTCTTCAGGTCCAAAGGTCCTGGGTTTACTTCATGCACTTATTTTAAAAGTTTAGCCAGAATATTCAACATGCTGGAAGGGAGGCTTACTTTAAAGGTATCTTTTGGCTACAATTGTGATCAGCTGGGCTCAGAACCATGAACAGAGGGATGCTTTTTACCTTAGTGCTTGAAGAGAACAGATCCTTTTCTAACATTTGTTCAGGATGGGGCAGCTCGGCAGCGTGACAGAATAAGGTTGTCATCTTAACTCTTCCATTTGTTCCCTAGATATGGATCATTTGCAGGATTGAGTTCTGCTATTGTTCCAAGGAACCAGATCAGGTGACAGAGGAGATGGTTCCCTTCACCCTGCTCAGCTGTGGGGGATGATACTTCAGCCCTTGGCCCTGACCTTAAATTAGTGCCAGCCGTGCAGGAAGCTGGGATGTGGGAGCTTGCTGTTCCTGGTGGCTGTGGGTAGATGTAGCTCATGTGGGCATTCTGGAAAGAACTTGGCACGGTTCCCTTTTTCCTGCAGAAAAATCCTGGAGTAACTAAGAAGCTAGGACCCAGCAACTCAGAGCATGGGTTTCCTGTTGCTGTGTGGGACAAATTTGATCCAGACCGTAAGTGACATGCAGTATGGAGTTCATGGAAGGACAATCTCTGCTGGATGGAAGATCCTGTTCCTCTTCCAGAGGTATTCTATCTGGATTTTTTTTTGCTTTTTTTGGTTGGTTGTTTCAAAACCCAATGTGTAGAGAAAAGAAGGACGTCTAGCCTGGCCCTGTCCTGGAGGCTGAGGGGTGTCTGGTGTCGGAGCTCTGCAGTGCCGGACCCTTGGCCCTGGCCGCCGGTGCAGCAGAAAGCAGAGGCACTGGCAGCGTGTGGAGCAGCCTGGCTCCGCTCGCCCTCCCCCTTGCCAACCTGCTATTTCTGTACTTGATTGGAGGAAGCTAAAACTGCTGGATTTTTGCCTTCAGTCAAGGCATTCCTCAAGTTCCTAATCCAGGCTCCAGATGGTTAAGATACCCATCTTGACACACAGGAACAAATAATTACGTTTAACAATGGAAAACCCCACACCAGCCCTTCACTGCGAGGCTCCCCGGGATGGAGAAGTTCGCTTCGGAAAGCCCGAATAACGCGGCCCGTCTTTGCCACCTGCCCGCACCCGCTCAGCGAGACCGGCAGCGCCGGGACCGCAATGGCAGCGACCGGCAGCGGGGCGGGCGCGGCAGAGGGGCTGGGAGGAAGGGCCGGGACCCGCCGCAGGACTGCCCGGTACCGGAGCGGCCCGGGGGGAGGCGGTGCCCGGCGGCGGCCACGGGCGACCCGGGGCTCCCCCCGCCCCAGCAGCGCCCAACCCGCATCCTCGGACGTGCTGCTGCAGCTCCGAGAGCCCCCGGGGACGCGCAGCTCCCCCGCCCCGGGAAGGGCAGGCCGGTTCTCCCCCCCTCCCCGCGCCCGGGGCCGGCATGGCTCGGGGGAGGCGCCGGCCGTGCCCGGGGCTGGGGGCACGGCGGGGGCGGGCGGCGGCAGGAGGCGAGTGTCCGGGGAGGGGTCACCTGCCCCGGCCGGAGCCGGCCGCCGGGATGCCGCCCGCCAGCGCTGCCCGCGCTAATTGGATGTCCCTGGATGGAGGATTTCCTCCCCTGACGGCTGCGGGAGTCATGAAGGCAGGCTGGGCTGCGCTTGAAAGTTTGCCAAGCAGCAGCTAGGTTTAATTTCTTTAAGGATCTGGGGAGAAAGGGGGGGGGCGGGGGCTGAAGGGGACCGTTTCCAAGCATGGGAGACAAGCTGCCGGAGCCTCACGCCAGCTCTTCCCCTGCTGTGGCTGCCAGCTCGGAGGCGGAAGAAATCGAGGTGCTGGACTCCGAGGATGTCCTACCTATGGCCGCAGAGGATGTAAGTTTCCTTTGCTCGGTGCGTTCCCCCGGGCCAGGTTAATCGGCTCAAGCTATTTATGGATGGAGTCCGGGGTGGGGGGGAGGAACGGGGCCGGTGACCCTCGGGGTGAGGGACAGCCGCCGTCCCCGCTGCCCTCCTCGCCCCTCGCCGCCGACTGTCTGCGGGCTCTGGCAGCTGCGGGGCCGGCTTTGTCCCCGGGGCCGCAGCCCCCTGCTCCCCGCTGCCGGTCCGCTCGGTGCCCGCGCCCGGCGCCGCGCCGCCGGGGCGATGCTGGCTCCCGGCAGCTGCGGCTGGGCGGGCAGGGGCTGCGGGGCTGGGCACACAGCCGGCCCCAGAGCCTGGAGAGGGGCTGTCGCCCTGGCTCGAGGGGCTTCCCGGGGACACTGAGCTCTTTCCGGAGTGCCAGCCGCTCGGAGGGTGACAGATGTGAAGCACTCCCGCTCCCGGGAGCCTGCTCCATCTTCAACAAACAGCCAAGGAAGTTTTTTTTCCCCGGCTCGGCGGGGCTGATGGCTTCTCTCCACCCTCTGAGCTCTGACTGCACCTGAGGGTGGGATAACTTGGCATCGGGTCTCTGCCGCGGCTCATCCAGCCTAGAAGGACACCAAGTGGTCCTGCGTGATTTGAATCTGCTCCTGCCCGGCTGAGCAGCAACGCCTGCAGAGCTGAGGCGGTAGTTCTGCATCTACCGGTCCTGGAGGCAGGAGCTCGCTGTGCACCTGTCTGGGAGGCAGGGAACGGGGGCAGATCCTCCATCCTTGGTGCATCCCAGGACCGCTCGCAGCTGCCCTTCCCAGCAAACTCTGCTGGGATGAGGACTGTGCAAAGTCTCTGCTCAGCCTGCAGAGGTAAGCGCAGTTTCTGCTCCTGCTTGCGGAGGCATGAAGCGGTGACACTAAGCGTCTTTCTGAAGTGGGCTCTGTCTCGGCTCTTGCACGAAAGGAACGCTTGTGAATTAAGACCCCATCAATGACACATCCCTTTTCTCCTCTACTTTTATAACACTGCTGAAGGAACCCGCCTGGGGCTGCTTAGGGGCAGCGCCTGCTCCTCATCCCCCAGCCCTTCCTCCTGAATCCCCTAGAATTCGGTTGCTGTTGGATTTTCCTCCCAGAGGAGAGCGGAGGAAGCGCAGTTGCCTGGTGGAGCTGCATTCCCCAGGCTGTATTCCTGAGCACTGTCCACCCAGGAGGGAACGTGTCAGGCAGTTTGACCTCCGCTACAACGCTGCCAGGCAGTCCTGAGAGGAGCCTGCCTGACCAGGGGGATGTGTAGCTTTCGCTAGGGAAGGGTGGTTTCCCAGAAGCTTTCACAGCTCACATTTCCAAATCTCAGTGCTTGCTTACCTTAGACTGCGTGACCTTTTCTTCCCTGACAAATTTTGTGCTTGCCTGCATGGTCTACAAGAAAGATTTCCTGTTGTGATGCACATGGGCCCCTTGGAGTTACTCCAGCCTCTGTATGAGCGCAGCCATTAGCAACTCAATCCTTCCAGGGGTCCAGGAGATGCTGAAGTGCTGAGCGCCTGCCAGGATTGGGCTCCCGGGGCCAGAGAGAGACTGTGAGCTTTCCTTGGTGAAATCTAGATTCTCATCCTAGTTCTGCTACTGGCTTTCTGCTTGACCTTGAGGTAGGACAGCTTGGGTCTGATCCAGCTCACAGTGTCTCACTGTTACTTACGCTGGGATCTGCATTGTTATTTGACTCTGGTACCTCGTTTTGTGCAATCAACAAAATGGAGCTAGAGCCCGCAGTTGCATTGGTTATGGGAAGCTGCTGAGACCTGGCGACAGATGATGTGACAGAGGCCTGAGGTATTGTATGTCATCTGCAAGTTGGAAGAGCAGGAAGTGGTCTAAATGCCTTCCTCCTCATCCTTGGCCAAGATTTCCTGCTGAAACAGGCATATAGAGCATCGTCTCTGAGATTTCAAACTGCTCTGTGCTAGGAGCATGCCCCCCAGAGACCTAACTGGGGTTGATTTTCTGTTGTTATTATTACATTTGAAAGCTTGATGTAAGCTCTTTGGCTTGGCCAGCAAGAACTGACCCAAGGTCAGTACTTTATGTGTTATTAACCACAAAAATATTACGTAGTGGAGGTTGGGCTGTCACAGCCTTGACAGCTCAGCTGTGATGTCATTATAGCTCTGGGAGCAGCATTCCACAAAGCCAGGATTCAGGCAGTCCCAGAATGTTCTGTTTAAAGTGCTGGGCTGATTTATGATGATAAATGGGAGTTTATAAATGGATAGAGGCACAGGGGGGAGGGGAGCTGAAAAGTTAGCTGATTGAA
Organism: Coracias cyanogaster; assembly: GCA_033124195.1. Lineage (NCBI taxonomy): Eukaryota > Metazoa > Chordata > Aves > Coraciiformes > Coraciidae > Coracias > Coracias cyanogaster. Next base: position 93,754 of record JAVSBS010016495.1, on the reverse strand, counting down.
TGGAATTCAGTGGCTTGATATTCCACTGTCTCTCCAGTCAATTCTGGTTTAGAATGTTCTTCCAGGAGTAGGTAAGACTCTCGTCAGAGTTCTGCTTTGCATATAGCACAGTGAGAAGATTTGCTTCTATGAGTCTGATGTTTATTATTTTACTCATTTTGCTTTCCTGGGAGGGTGAATGAGGCAGAAACTGAGTGTTGTGCTGAAAAGCACTTCAGACAGGAGAGCTGGCAATGGGCAAGGTTTATTCTGAGGACCCCAAGCCAGTGGTTACCCCATTGTTGCCCTGTGGAAGTTGTTCTCTTCTCAGCTGGCCGCCCAATCCAGGAGCCTTAAACAATTCATTAGGAGTTTCTTCTGTTCCACAGGACAGTGAGGCAGCAAGCCTGGGCCAGGGAGGTGACTTGACATCGGTCTTTCTAGAAAGCATAATTGGAGCCAGTTGCCAGCTTGTTTTTTCTGTTCCCAATTGACAAGGACTTGTGGAGTGTTCACATGGTCATCAGCGTTGAAGTCGAGCTTCCTCCTATACAGGGATTTTAAGGCAGATCTGCTAGAACAAAAGTTGTGGCATAAATCCTTGTAATGGGCTCTCTTCAGCCTTCCACCCTCCCACCTTATGCGAGAGGAGTTACCTGTTTTTTGGATGTGGATGTGTGAGGCCCAAAGAACTGATGGGTTGTCAAAGACCTTGCAGCAAGTCCCTGCCAGAGTCAGACAAGGCTCTGACAACCCGGCAAGGTGGTCTGTGGGTCAGTGTTGGGCCACAGGACCTCAGAAAGTGATCTGAAAAACCATTGCTAATTCCTCCCCCACTTAACATACACCAAGCTTTCTTGATTCCTGTGAGTAAAAAAGGCTTTTATTCCTTGCTTGCCTGCAAGTAGACAAAGCAGTAGAAAACAGAATTACCACATGAATGTACTGAGTTCATCGTAATTTGGATTTGTAAATGAAAACTGTCCTCCCTGTGGTTGGTAGATTCCCCCTGCCTCCTCCCCCGGAAGGGTAGGTGGTTCTGGGATGAAGAAGGATGTTGGATATGGCACTAAATCTTTTGGTTGTTTCTTCGTTAGAATATACTTCTACAATTTACTGCGTGTTAATGTCGTTGCTCTTATACCTTCTTTTTCTTCTTTTTCCTCCCTTATGCATTGCCTCTCAGCACTGGAAAGCCCTATTTGATCAGGTATGTGAACTGATATATTGTCTCTGTCTTGTGAGCAAGGAGTCTAACCTCCAGTTAATTTCCTCTGCACTAGATTTTCCCTGCATTTAAAATACAGCCTAGGAGTAATGTGCTCCACACTCCCTATTCCCAGGATGCTGCTATGCAAGTCATAATTATTACTACTGCTTTGGGCCTTTCTCTCAATTCCTCTTCAGCATAGCCAGGGACAGAAGCAGGCCCAGCCTGGCCAGCACTCTGGTGCTCTCTTTGCTGCCAGTTGCACTCTCCTTGCTCTGTGGATTAAAGGATCTTCTACTATGAGACAAGCAAACTGGGACCTGTAAAACCAGCACTGTATTCTTTGAAACAGATCCTCAGCTGCTAAACTGCCTTCTGTGGGGTTCCATCCTCCAGGGGAGGACCTGCTGCTGTAGACTTGCACAGAATTAGCAAAGTATCTGCTTCTGTACCAAAAACAGTGGTTGCATCAGGTAAATGCCTTGGCTCAGATCTGTAGCTGGCTGAAATCAGCACAGCTCTGTAGAGCTCTGACTTACAGCTGCTGAGAATTTGGGTTGTGGATTCTACTTTGTAAATTATGCTTTTAGTGGCTTTAACTGACGCGTTTGCTTTGTGGTATTCCTTCCATCTGCCAGGTTGAAATGTGAAGCAGCTATAAACTGAAGGACTTCGCTAGGGTTGACTTGTTTCTAGTAAGTGCTGCTAAACTGCAGCATTCCCTTGATGTCATAAACTTCTGTGTTGTGTGCGCACGTGAATGTCACCTTCTGTAAGGGAGCTTACTCTGGTGCTGGCGTCATCCTGGCAATACTAAAGTTCAGATGGGATTTCATCCCTGCTTTATGAGGCGATGATCTTGCTTCTGCATCTGGCTGAACTGCAAAGCCAAAAGCTATGGTGCAGTCTCTGCAAAAGAATGTCCTTGGTACCCTGGGGGTTCTGTTATCATTCGGCTAATAACTGGACTGCCTGTTCTGATGAGTGCTCATTCATAGCTGTGACCAACTGCTAGTCCACGTGTCTGGACTGCAGTACGTTTGTTGTACAGCCAAGCAAGTTGGCAGTTGGGAATTAGATTACTATAATTGTTGATCACACCTAAATTGTGTGGTAAATTTGAATTTGCTGGGACTCGCAGGGTATGCTGCCACTCAAAAGATGGATGCAAGAGAAATTGCTTGTGGTCTGGGCTGAATGTTTGTTTCAGCCACTTTGAATTCTCTCCCATCTCAAATGTTGGCCTTAATTTGGAGTCTGATTCTACAAGCATCCTTTGAAGTCATTGAGTCCTTGTGGGATGGGGCTCTTGGCTGGTAGCTACCTCGGGCTCAAAGAGACGAATCTGTAATTTCCCACTGGACTTGCTTGAATAGTTGATGGGTTTTTTTTCTTTCTTTCTTTCTTTTTTTTTTTTTTTTTCCAAAGGAGGGGAGAGTTTGACTGTTGGATTTACAGAACATTGCCCCAGTAACAAGGGAATGGGCTCTACAGGCAGACCTTCAGTAATTAGCTATGTTTCAATTAGGGCTGCAGCTGAAATTTAAGCCTTGTCTGTATGGCTTTATTATCAAAGAGAATGCAACCTGTGACAACTCTAAGTCCTGAATAAATCAACAACGTCCTTGTTGCCTGTGGGCAAAGCCAAGGAGCTGACGTCTTCCTTGAGCGTTATATTGGCAATGCAACGCAATTAGCCCTGCAGTGAATTGCAAGATGCTGTTTGTCATGGAACAAGGTTGCTATTCGCAGCAGTTCTGTGCTGGTAGGAGAGGGGAGCGTTTTGTTTGGCTCTGATCGGAATCCACGTGAAACATGAGGACAGTCTTAATAACTAGAGAAAGCCTGTGTGTTGAAACTTGGAACAGTTGCAGCTCTCCCTAGGAGGTAGGACCTGGACTTACCTGTACTTAAGAGTGGAAATGGGTGGCTGAAGATTCACAAGCTGAGACACGTGGGCCTCTGCGTTCACCACCTCCCAGGAGAGCAACAGAGCAAGAGAAGGCTCTGGGGAAAGTGTTACAGCAGTTGGGAGTTCACAGGCTGGGAGTCTGCAAGTCTTTTGTTTCTGGGGTGATGGAGTATGACAGCAAATGGTGTGTGGGAGGGGTCAGCACTTCCTCCCCCCTTGCCTTTGAGGAGGGAAAGCAATTATTATTATGAATGCTGCTTTTTTTTTTTTTTTCCTGTAGGAAGATACTTTAAAAAATACTTCTATTTAGGTTTACGGACAAAAATACAGGCTTCTTTAATTTTGTATATCTAAATAGGGCTTGTGTTTTTTTATGACCACCTCCAACATCTTAAATTAAAAATTCAAAACTTCTTGATGAAAACTGCTGCTCAGCCTTAAAGCAGTGCTTTTTGCTTGTTTATTTTGGGGGAGAGGAGTGACTGACAATGCTTTCTGGAGGAATTTTTTATTTGTTTGGATCTAGCTCTAATCTGTCACACTGGGAGCTGTCAGTGACTCAAGCCTTTATCTCCAGCCACTTGCAGATTGCTTCTTTTTAAGAAGCAAAATAATTTGGATTTGGCAAAAAGGCAGATCCAGAACTGCTTCCTGGGCTTTGAGGTTAAGAGAAGCCCCTCCCGGGGCAAAATCCTGACTACACTGAAGCAAGTACCAAAATTCCTCCTGCATTTGGTGGGGTCAGCACTTTGCCCAGGAGTCTGAGAGCAGGCAGACTGGCGGCTTCTCAGTGCGGCAGCCAGGCAGGAGCAGTACAGCTGCTGCTTCATACTATGCTTACGAGATGTGATTTTTATTATGAGGCCATGGCCCTCAGGCAGCTCTAACTCACTTTTATATGGGAACTTTTATAGGGATTCATACATTTATTTATTGTGCTCATAAACACCCTCCACCCCCACACGCACATTAGCTCCGCATCTGCTGCCTTCTGCAGAGCCTGCACCGTCACTGAGCGCTTCACGCCATCTCCGTGTGGAATCCAGGCTCTGAGCAGAGCAAGGCATTGCATCTTTCCATCCTCCTACAATTACTTGGGGTTTTCTCATTTGCTCTTCACTGGCCGAACAGCCCGCCCTCCACCCCCCTTCTCTTTAAAAAAAAAAAAAAATTCTGGTAAAGTTTAAGATGTGACAATCCCAGGAGCAGGTCCTGACAGTTTCACACTTCTCTGTGCTAATAAGATCCCTTGTTAATTGCCTTGCACACTGACATGAGAGCATCTCACTGTCCTTGTAGAAGTCAAATGATGTGATGGTTAGAGGGTGAGTTAGACAGATGCGTCTCCTGAGGGGCTGTTCCTGCTTTGCAATGTACTTTTGAGGGCCTTGGGTGCCATTCTTTGTCTCCATGTCCCTGATGCCCCTGCTTTAGAGATGACTGCAGCTAAGCAGTATTATCCAGCCCTAAGCTGTGCTGGGTGAAAGGGGCTATCTAGGAAGTTGCTGGTTTATGTTAGGATGGACCTGCCTTCTGAAGGTGGCTTTTAGCCTTGTCAGATGCTGAGAGCTTGTATCATCTTCTCTGTTTCCCCATCCTCGTGGCTGCTTGAGATTTCAAGGGTGAATTAACATTTCCAGCCCTCATCTCAGAGTTCTCACTTCTTCTCACCTGTACCCTGCTTTGTAGTCATGACAACAAACTTGTTTTAAATACACACACAAAACTCTCCAAAAAGACCCTCTTCACTAGCTCAGCACCTTGATCCCATCACTTGTCAATCCAGGCTGTGTTTTTGTTGCAGCTGCTTTAGAAATCCTGGATTCCTTCCTGAGACTTGTACGTGGGTGTGATGGCAACAGATGAACAGAGTTTATGGGGAATGCAGAGAGATGCCAAGTTACCCAGTCTGTGTAGGCAGCTAATGGAAAACTTGAGCTCAGAAACAAGGCTGTAGAGATATTGTGGACCAGACGTGCACTTGCCAGGGAGAGTCCAGTTGCTGACACTACCAGCAGTGGGTGCAGCTGAACCTGCTCTGCTGTGGTCTCATAAAACATTAAAATATGCTTGAAAATATGCTGACTTTGCAGCCTTCTTAAATCCAGGGCTGGTTCCTGCATGACTGAAATTGCAAAGCAATCCATAAAATCAGGCCAACCATTATCATGGCTGGTAGTAACTGAGAAAGGCAATTATTTTGAACTCAATGATCTTTTATGTTAATTGTGTCCCTTTTCTCTGGATAGCCTTTAACACAGACAGGATGAGCTATTTCCCACACTAAAAGAAAATCCGTTTTGTTTGCTGGGACACTGTTGAGCTAAGCATCACACTTCAGTTTGGAAAGTTTCCCTGACTATTGTTGCTGGCTGACTCCTCCTGACTGTGGCTGGAAGATCTTGCAAGGCAGGTCTCTGAGCTCTGGGCAGTGATTTGTGCCTGGAGATTGTACCATTTTATCTACAAATGGCTTACGTCTTACCACTGTTCTGTGTGGGTCACCAGGAGCAAGCAGGAGGAGCAGGAACTGCAAGATGAGGAATAGGATATTATGGCAATGGGAGCAGCAGTATAGGCAGAGAGAGTTGAACACGGGGTTGTACACGACCTTCAGGTCCTTGCCTGGATTTTGGGCTATTGCTGCCTTTTTAGAGTAGTGTTTGTCAGAACATATGTCCACATTTAAGTGGAGTGGTGCTGCAAAGAGGCGGTTATAGGAAGTGGAATTAGGAAATGGTCCTTACATAATCTAACGTGCACCGGAGAATCAGAGTTGTTGGTGGGAAGACTGTCCATGGTGATAACAGGTTTGGCCCTAAACCCAAAGTCTGCCTTGTCTGCTATATTAGATGCTCCTGTGAGCATGACAAGAAACTTGCCTCCTTCTCCGGCTCCACCAAGCTGCTCATTGTAAAGAGCCTTTAAAAGCTACAAGGGTCTCTTGGTGATGCACAGAGGGGGTTCTGCATCTGCCCCACGCCTTGAAGTCTAATCTCATTTACAGTTGTCAGCGTGGGCTGCTGGAGGAGATGAAAGGCTGAGGACAAGGAGGGACAATAGATTAATCTCAAGCAGAGGGCACTGGGAGTGCACCTGCCTCGTCCTGCTACCTTGAGGAGGGGTGGCAATAGCAGCTGGGCCTGTGTCATCTGCTGCTCTTTGAGGCGCCCAGCCATGGAGCACACGATTAATGACTCAAGAGGCTGGGCTTTTGTGAGTGATAAAGCCCTGGGATTTAGGCAGGGCTCGAGGGACTTTTTTCTGAGCAGCGCCATTGCTTTGCATTTCTCAAGTGGCATTTTGGTTGCAGGGAGCTGCTGTCTGTGGCCACAATGCTTCCCTTTCTCCTCCCTCCCCAAACTGGGCTGACCTTTGTCATGCAGCATTAACCCTTTGACTCCTCCACTTTGGGTTATGGGGTTGGGGAAAAAAAAAAAGAGAGTGCCTTCAAATTCATTGCCCTGTGGACAGACTTGAAGGGAAGAATGGGCTGGTAAAAGAGGATCTGGTTTTGCTGGAGGAGATTGGTTTGCTGATGCTGTCTGAATTATCAACCCCTCCCTGCCTTCTACCAGAGGCTCATTTGAATGCAGCAGCCCCCAGGAAAGAAGGGAAGGGAATTTATCCTTCCTTCAGTCAAGGAGAGAAACTGTCTGAGAGACTATTCCCTCTGCAGGGTAACGTCTCGTCTTTTGCCATGCCTGGATTAGCCTGTGTCCATCCCCAGTGTTGTTACAGGGGATGGCAATGTCCCAGCACTTCAAGGCTTATACCCAGATTTGGCCTTTAGCCGTGATACCCTGGAGTGATGGCTCAGCAGGAAAAAGCTACATGGAGGTCATTAATGATCTTCCCTCCTCTTGCAGGATGAACAGCAAAAATTCCCCAAGTTCCTCCTTAATCTTCTAATAGCTTTGTATGCTGAACATCAGCCAGCCTTTAAACTGGATGCGGGTCTCTGGGGTTGTCTGTATTTACACCTTCCCTGCAGCGTGAAAGATTTGTGATCAGCTACCCCATTTCCCCTTTCCCTGGCTATCTGGATATTCCTCTCTCCAATCCCACCAGCCTGTACATAGCCTTTGCCTTGTGCAAAAAGTTGGGAGTAGAAGCCATCGATGTGAAGGAGACATCAGCATTGTAGCAAACAGAACTGTTAAGCTTGTGCTGGTAAAAGGAGGCATCTCCTGAAATGTTTGAAGGAGTCATAACAAACACACCGAAAAGCACATGGAGGCTGAGTCAGTCTTACACAGCTCGTGAGTTACTGGCAGCCTGATGTCTCTAGATTTGTAAAAGCCTCAGGAGGCTTCCTACTCGTTACACATTTGTGTATCTTCCAGTGTGAGCTGCCTGCAAACCTGCGCGTTAGTGCAGCGTCCGAGAGCGATGGCACACTGCCTTCCGAGCATTCTCTCTGCTGCCTCCCGATCCCAGCTGCAGTGGGAGGCTTTGGGAGCGTACACTCTGCCGCTTCAGCTGAATGTGCAGGATGGTTTTTAGGCACACAGATCCTTGCTAATGCATTGTTCTCCAATCCCGTCCTGCACATAGAAAATCACTGAAGCAATAAAAACATTTAAGCCTGCATGTTTAAAAAGAAAGCGGGGCCGGGATGGGAAAGAAGCTGTAAACACAGAGTGGACTGATGCTGTTCTGCAAATCAGCTGGCACATTGTGCTCTGTGGCTGTGTTCTCTCTTACGGTAGAGAAAGGGAAGAGATCATCCTGTCTCCAGAGGAACAAACAGCTGCTTAGCGAATGGAAACAGTTTGGTGCTGCTTTTCTACATCACCGTAACTTATGCCTGTAACATTCACAGGGCTTTAAAAGTTGCTCTCTACCAGACCTGGAAAGAAAGTGTTTCTCCCCTGGGGTAGGAAGTAAGATGTTCCCATTGCCTTCCGGTATTTGCAGTCAGTGCAAATGTACCAGGGCACGTTTGCAAATTAAATGCAGCAGTGGGCGTGTTTGAGTTTGACAGCAGCCAAGGAAGCTGTGATCTCTTTCTGCCTCCTCACTAGGCAGCGTACAATATTTTGGTCTGAAATCAGCTTGGTACCAACACACCATGAAACAAAGCTGATGGTATTCAGATGATGGGCTGTTTTCCTGCACTGTTGTATCTACAGGCTCCTGCAGAAAGCTGACCTCTGAATGACTTTTATGTGCTTTAGACCTTGCAGTGTTTGCCTGTTCAAGCTGTAGCACTTGGGACAGTTACTTCTTTCTCTTTTCTTTCCTAGTCTCCTGCGTGGTGGCATCCCCACCTCGATTCAGCTAGTCATGGTGATGCTGAGGCTATTCTATCACCGGAGGCAATATGGCTTGGTGAAATTGTGATTGCACCAAGTCTTGCTTGGACATTGAATTCCCTCAACTCTAAAATTAAACCCTCAGCACTAGCAAGGCACAAAATGTATGTATTATTAGTGTATGTTCCTGTTGCTTAGGAACAGCTGTCTGCAGTGACCCTGTGTTGCTGGTGAGAAGAGTAACGATGTATAAAACTAATGTTAAATAAGTAAGATCAATCTTACCCCTAGGAACTGTTCTTCATGTTCTTTGATACTTGGCATACTCTGTAAGTAGTGTAATCTCTGGAGTTTCCCAAGCTGCATGAGGAAGAAAATAAATGAGGCTGCTGGAGGCAAAGCTGTTTGTGACTATCATCAAATCTCTGGTCTCATGCACTTCTTCAGGGCAGTGTTCCCCAAGGAAACATCTCTTCGCCCCTGTGATCCTTCACGATTAGGTGCCAGTGGTGACAGAGACCTTGCTTGTATTGCACACTTGTGATGTACAATGGTAGTGGAAGTGCTTGTTGATGACAGCCTACAGGCAGCGAGACGTAGCCACACTTACCTCTGGGCAGAGAAAGGATCAATATTATAAAAGGTGAAAAATGGAAAGTTTCACAAAAACTACTGGAGGAGTTGATCCTGTGTGCTCTGACTTGGTCTAGCAAAGCACTTGAAAACAAATGTGACAATTGTCCTGGACCCGTTGTGTGTCTAACATCAACTGTATGTTTTGCTGGGGCAGGTACCCAAGCAGCATGTGTTGTAAGGGATTGGGAGAGCAAAGTGGGTGTTCAGTTCTGCCCCTTGGCACCAAAGCAGAGCCTGATGCTTGTTTCCCCCCCGCTGGCTTCTTGCCACTCCTCTCACATATTTACTTACCTTCAGACTGAGGGATAATGGGAAGTGGGCCTTGAGCATCTTTCCTCACTGCAAGCAGTGGCCTCCATGGAAGGATGCTGCTTTTTGGCTTTGTTGTTTGCACTGGGGAGGAAAATGAAAGTGTTCCTTGTGGTTCCTTCTTCCATTTGAACTGCTGCCTCTTCCCTCACTATTCCCTCTGGGTTGCTAATAGAGGGGTTGCTTTTGCACACAGTCTTGTTATCACTGGATTTATGTCTCTGGGTTGTTCTCCAGCAGGAAAGGCACAAACATTTTTCCTTCATGTGTCCTCTGACAATAGTATTTAGGGTTTGCAGAAAAGTTTATTTCACATTGATTAGTGCATTTAGGCAGCCCCTTTGGGGCAGACTGCTGTGAAGAGCATGGGAGATGGTTCTGCTGTTGCTATCTTTGGTCCCTGAGCTGTGCCTGGAGACCATGGCTGGAGGAATAACTTCCTTCCAACCTAAATAAAATGTCAAAAGAATATTGAGCTGCATGTTTGCTTTATCATACTTGGACTTGCCAGCCCTGGGAACTGTTTGGGGATGTCTTGTGCACAGGTGTAAGTGTGCAGGGTTGCCCTTGTGCCTTCAACATGTTAAATACTCTGGTGTTGTCTCCTTTAGAGCTGTATGAACTGGAGTGTACACTGGCATTTTTTAGAGGATTCTCCAGTGCTGGGCATTCCCGCCAGAGGTTTGTGATGTTGCAATGCTTTTCCAGTGAGTCTGTGTCCCAGAGGCTGTGGTATGCTGGCTTGCTTGTGTGCTCTCCACCTGATGGGTGCCTTCTGCAGCGTTTGGAGAGGCCAAAGTCATGTCTTTTCATGAATGGGTGCAATGGTCAGTTTACCTGTCAGGTGTGACAGGAAGTGGCTTTTGTGGCAGAGAGAGCAGCAGCAGCAGAGCTTCATAGTTACATGTGAGAGCTGAAGCTCGTTGGGGTATAAATGCTGCACAGTCCCCTTCAACAAGACAGATGCATTGGATGGCTTCTCCCAGGTAGCGATGGCCAGAACGTCTCCTTTTATCTTCCAGCCTTATTCCCTCTGTGACCCATGAGCTCAGAGCTGCTGTAGCTGCGTTGATTTATGGGATCTTTTAGGGTTGGCACCGGTGGCCAAGAAGAGCTGGGACAGAAAGTCATTTGCCAGCTGCTGATTTATGGCGCTAGTAAACAGTCCTGAAAAGCACAGTGAGAATTTTCTGGATCTTGCGTGGTTCCAGCTGACTGGAAGCTCTAGGCTGTTATTTGACTATGTGGAGTAATAAAACTGTGAAAACTAATTAACTTTTGGGACTACTGCAAAACAAACTAGTTCATGCAAAAAATGACTCCACACTTGCAAGCAACAGTGACTTTATGGGCTTATAAGCCTGTGTTTAATGACCAAGCATGTAGCACGATGCGTGAAGTATGTTGCTTTTGCTGACTTCTAAGGCTGAACAGAACGTAACAAGCTGTACCGATCACTGAGGATCCGCATACCAGCCTGGGATAATGTTCTCTTTCATTCTTATTAATTATGAAGCTGATGTGTGGGAGGAGGTTTGACACAAAGCTGTATTGGATGGTTTCTTGGAGTCTAAACCACTCTGAATTATGCACACCCAACCCAAGCTGGAGCAGTTCATTCAAGGAAAGATGCTCTCTGCAGCGAGAGCGCTGTAGTCTTTCTGAGGTCATTCTCTGCTCACTGTTCCCCACGAGGTGTAGCTATATAAGCACTTTCCCAGTGGGAACACCAAGGTGTTTTTCTGATGTTAGCAGGCAAACAGTCAACCCTGTTCAGGACCTGCCTACTGTGATGAGGATGCTCTGTGTGTGCCGGTTGTGATGGTGACATCAGAGACGGGATGTTTCTGAGCACCCCATTATTGTGTTCCTTGCCAATGACAAGACACTGACTGACATTGTTTAGATGATCCAACTGCTGTCATCCTACATCCATTTGGAGAGAGGGAATGACCAGCCATTCTTCCTGCTTAATCAGATGACTAAGGTAACCCTGCTTCTGTCCCGTCACTCCTACTTTACTCAGTAGCCTTTAATACTGGAGGTTTAACTGCCTGTATTGTTAGAGTCAAAGCTGTGCCTGCTGATTCCTGTTCTTTGCTAGGGTCTATCAGTTTAGCTAGTGGCAGAGCCTTTGCTCCCTGGGACGCTTGGTGCCGCTTTGCTCTTCTATTCTGATCAGTAACTCATCACTCCAAAGAGCAGAGCTGGTCCTTTTGCAGAACATGGGTGCTCTGCAGTAAGCCATGCAGTCGTTCGCTGTATTTGCTCAAGCTATGGTTCCTCAGAAAGCTGCAGGCAGTGCATGGCCGGTCTCCTCCCATGTTGAGAAGGGAAGGGACAAAGGTTGAATATTGCACCATGTCCCTTTGCTGCCCTACTACACAGCTGTGAAAGGAGGGAGCCTGATCTGGAGCTGCCTGCTGTAGGGTGATGGTTGTGTCCTGGCCAGGTCTGTGCCCACACCTGGGTCTTGCAGAAAGAGCATCTCATATCTCGGCAAGACACTTGTCGTGATTGCCAATACAGGAGCAAGTATTTGGAATCTGAAAGAGAAACCATCTTAGAGGCAGGAAAACTGTGATGTGATCAGATTAAAAAAAAAACCAACAGATTTTTTATGTAAAAGTGTGTATGCCCCCACTCCCTTTCTGGTGGATGCACTTGAGTTATTGGGGTACTCAGTACCAGAGTACCAGCTAGCATGCGTCTATCCCAAGCTTTGGTTTTCTCAGTTAAGCTAAGTATTATTGCAGAGCTATTATTTGACCTAAAATAAGTGTGTGCATACTCACTGCTATAGAATTCTGCTTTTTCACGCATCAAATCAAGTCCCTGTGGATTTTCACCTCCCTCCCAGATCTGGCAGACAGTGAAAAAGGGAGCTATTTTTAATCTGAAATGTTCTGTGTTTCAAGTTCAGAGTATAAAATGTCATTTTTCTCCTGACAAGTTTCACGGCTGATTGCTATAAAACTCCTTGTCTCTAAAGGAAGGATAAAACTTCCTACAGGAAGGGCAAAAGTTCTGATTTTGGGGGTATTGCAGCTTCAGTGAGAACCCCAGCTCGGCTTTCCTCTGGCCCCTAATGCTGAAGGGTCTGTTTGTGACTGTCCAAGTGGTCTCTGCTGGTGGCCACTTGAGCTGGCACAGCCCTCACCTCCCTGCTGCAGCCTTGGTGAGCACAGAGCTGCAGATAATGAAACAGAAGGTAAGAAGACCTCCCTGCATTTGATGGACAGAATTCTTTCTTGCTGAGTAAATGCCCATCCTGGTTACCAACCTGGCAGCACCCTGCAAATGTCCCTTAGTCTTTGCCATACAGACTAACGCAGCCACGGCATCCTAGCACTTAATGGGACAGCCAAGCTCTGAGCCCAGGAGCCCAGCCACAGCAGAGCTCTCTTCTCTGCCTGACGCAGCAGGGGAGCAGCACTTGTCTCCTGGGGTTAGCTGGATTGAGGATGTTTCTTTCTGGCCTTCCACTCACTGGTGTTGCTCACCAGATATGTCACTAAGCAGCAGCAGAGAGCGGCCAGTGGCTCAGATCTGATTAACCTCTACAACTTTATCCTGTGTCTTAATTGGATTAGCTCCAGGGGGGCGGCTTTGCTGTTCTTTTTTTTTTCCTTTTTTTTTATTTTTTCCTTAAACAGGTACTTATCACTGTGACATTTGATGCAAGCAGCAAGTTAGAGTAGCAAGACCTGGGAATAAACAAGTGGTGTTTGCTGCTTCCCTGCTGCTCAATTAACAGCTCCTGCCCTTCTTTCCTGAAAAATTGTTGTAGCTGATGGCTGTGAGGTGGGTCTGAGTAAGCCCTGGAGTGGGATCTCTTGGGTCTCACATAACAGCCTGGATGCCAGACCAAGACTCCCTGATTGCTAACTATGGTTCTGTCACCTTTGGGAATAATATCTGCTCAGTAAATGATCGAAGCAGTATTAACTTTCCATATTCAGTCTCTTTCATGTTGTCTCTTAGCTTTTTAGTTTCCTTCAGGGCCTGATTCTTCTGCACCTTAAGGTTTTTGCTTGTATTGCTGCAGTGGCTACGGGCTGTAGGGACTTGGCCTTATTCAGTACTGCAATAGCCCTTCCTCCTCAAGGACTTCAAAGCTTGTTCTCCAGTATCATTTCATTTAGTTTTGCAGGCAGGAACATGGAATAAAGGGATCAGTGATCACATCTAGTTACAATGGAGGACAGACTGTTACAGACATAAAAAAGGAATGGAATCCATTTGATCATGGGATTGCTTCTCAGTCCTCAAGCTGCTGTCTACCTGCACGATGCCCAGTTGAGAAGCAGGTTTACAGGAGACTTTCCCTGATGTCCATCCTTCTGCCTGCAGCACCCAGTTACCTCTTCAAGCTTAAAATAGAAGCCTTTCTCCTTGCCATAACTGTAATCGGTCCTGGATTGGGTCATTCACCTCACTGGATTGATAGAAGGGGTACATGCTGCTGAGAAGCTCTCCCTTCTGTTTCTAGATAGCTGTGCACAAAAAGAGTGAGTTGTGGGTGTGATATCAGAGCACGGCTGTGTTCCAGGAGGAACAATAGATGTACCAGCACCACTCTAGCTGTTACAAGATCAAAAGTACTGTTACATTAAAGCTGGTAATAGTGCCTGGCTTGGCAAAAGGGCTGAGGAATTGTTCCAGGGTTTTGATGTATGTTCAGATAAACTGTCTTCTTGGCGAGGATCAGGCCTTTGAATTTAGTCCGCGTACAACAGCATGGGTTTTAGTGACTTGGTGAAAATGTAACTCCAAAGTTTTCAAGTAGAGTGTTCGGTGCATCTGTGGTGCCTTTATGGGATGTGTGGTTGTCAGGCATGGACTCCGCTGCTGCTCGTAAAGAAAATGTGATCATTAAATTGAGTTACGATTGCCGTTAGTTTCCTTTTTCAGACTTAATGTATTCATGTATTTTGTGTCCACTGGCCCCTCAGCAGCTTGCAGGCTGGGTATGTAAATTGGGAGCTGCAGAGGATGACTGATCCATTAATAGGTGGAATTTGATGCTCATAAAATGAATGCATGTAATGTTGCACGGCAATGGTTTGCTTGAATTTTTAAGTTGCCTGAGGATCTCTTGTAATTCTGTGGCTCAGGCTATATTTGTTACAAAAGCAATAGAAATGGAGAGGCCCTGTGGTTTCAGTGGGTTGGCTATTCTTTTGTCTGTGAGTATCACTTACACTATTTCTGTATCAAATGTTATTCCAAGGAAGCTGTGAAAATGTGAAATGCAATGATACTTGGAAACAAAGCATTGTACTCCAAATTCACTGTGGCCACAGAAATATCTGTCTTTGGAGATCTGTTCAGATACTATTTTTCAGGAAAATCCAAGTCCTAGTAGATAATTTTTCATTATTAGGCTGTCATAGAGGGATGTAGAGGACTAAAAGGATTTGGTGGGTCATTAAAATCAGTACTGTGGGGTTTTAAACACAAGATGAAATTGTGGCCCCTCTGAAGGGGCCTCATGGCTTCCTTTGGGGGCCCCATGCTAATTTCATTGCTGATTTCAGAAGGGTAAGAACTTGCCCTGATTTTAATTTTACAGTATTTCTTTAAGCATGCAGACACAGAACTACTCCCTTTCTTTTGCTGTGGGTTTTATTAAAGGCAGCTCACACAATGTGCACCTCTTCTGTGGTAGAGCATTAGTGTGATAAATTTCATTTTTTCAAGCACATGAGGCTGTGATGATCCCTTAGATATTGAGAGGCTGCACTCTGAAAACACTGGCACTTCTTGATTTTCCCTTTAGCACAGATACTTATACCGAGACAATACACTTAAGCAAGCCTGGTCTGAAGGGAGAGTACCAGATATGCAGGGACAATACTGTGATACACACCATAAAGTTATGCCAAGGAGAAAGGATTATTCAGGCTCAAATGATCTTTTTCCCTGAGGCTTCTATGGTTTATTTTATATTTTTTCCAAGGTGAAAGTGCTGGAACCAAGCTTTACTAACAGCCAGCATCTTTCATGTCAAGGAAAAAATTATTTGCTAGCATTTTCCTTGGCCATGCTGCTGTTTGCTTGAAGGACGTCAGGCAAGTATGCACGCAAAACCCTGCTGCTTTTCTTCTGGGTGCTTGATCTCTCAAATACTCAGTGCCCAGGGTTCTTGGGAGTCTTATTTCAAGTCAGTGAATTCAGGGGCAGCTCTGGTATTTGGCATCTTTGGGTATGGATCACTCTTTGGGGCTGTGGGAGGACGCTTTAGCCAGGCCACTGTAACCACCACCTCCTTGTTGGAGAGCTCTGGCCTGCTTTGCTTGGGCTTGGCTGCAGTGCACAGCTGGGCACACAGCGGCCAGGTCATGTGGCTGGGTGAAGGAATGGTAAGGTGCGTAGGGCTGAAAAAGACCTCAAGAAATTTCCCCCCTTCTCCCCTAGGTCAAAGTTATCTACACTGTCCCATTCCCTTGGTGTAGGAGAGATTCTCACTTCAGGTTGTCTGCAACCAGGTTCATAAGGCCTGGGAAGAGAAGAGTGAACAGAGAAGCTGTTCACCAGGACCTACTTCTTCTGGTGGTACCAGCTGGCAGTGTCGGACATAATTTTTACTTTAGCTGCCTCCAAACTCTGTAGAGGTGAGAACTGGACCAAGCAACATTCGTCAATTAAAATGCCCACATAATTTTCATTGCCATAATAAAGACTAATGGAAAGTGAAATGAATTATTTTATGCAATAGGACAGGAATTAATCTCAGCTAAGCAACTCAGTTTGCTGTACTTTCCTACTTGCTACAACAAACATTTACCTATGCAGTGAGATTTTTCTAGCACAGAAATGCTAAGAGAAGAGTGTGATGGCCATGGGAGTTAGACTGGCTTGTTTTCTAGCTGTGTTCCCTCCCTCGGTTGATAGGAGAAGAGGCTGATGGCCAGCTTCCAGTTAACACAGTTATTTTGCTAGCTTATATGGTAACTGTGCTGAAGCTCCTGCCATTGCCTGACTAATTTCATTCCTGAAGAGGGATTCTGCTGAGTCAAAACTCTGGTTTCCCCTCCATGCTGGGGAAATGTCCAGACTCAAACCAGCAGCAGGTTTGTGCCCGTCCTACATGGGACAGAAATAGTGCAGAGGCCGGAGCAGCTTCACAGCCAGGCCACAGCTGCTTCCATTCCAGTGAGAGCAAACATCGAGGCTGATTCTGTCCCTGGGGGTGCAAGAGATTTGCTGTCCTGCACATGCTTATGTGTAGTACTTTACTGCAGGGCTGAGCAAGGCTGAAAATCTGGCCTGTATGTCTCCCGTCCAGCTCCTCCAAGTCACTCCATATGATGAGCAGAGCCTGGTTATATCTGTTCTCCATCTGTCCCCTCCTCCCGCATCTTTGCGACCATTAATTGTTAGCGTCTGACTGGAAAGATTGCCTCTTAGCACGATGCTGATGGGATCTTTCCATAGAGGATTAAGGCTGGAGTGGATTGACAGAAGTTGGTATCCTTGCTGTGGGAAGTTTGCCAATGGTGTGTGGGCTCAGGGCTGCTGCTCTTCCAGTTACTTCAGTTCACGTGAGGACATAGACACCAATCAGTTGCAGCTCTCTGCGCCCTCACTGGGGCCAGATGTGGCCTGATGCACTGTGTGCTGGGCTGGGGAGATGCCTCCTGCACCCAGAGGGCCTGTGTCAAGGCTTTCTGTCTCTTTACATCAGCTGCGCTATCCCATGGAGGGGATTTTGTACCTGACTCGTCAGGTGGTTTCCACAGGGCAATCGCAGTGGATAATGGTAACAGCATTGTGAGGAGTGCTGGCAGTAGGAGTTGAGATGTCATTTCTTAATGCATCATGCTCCCTAGGTGGCTAATGTGTCTGTAAATCACACAAGTGCTTCCACATAGCTTGGCTTTCCTTACTGCCTCAGCTGCCAGGATTCCATGGGACATGGATCTTAGCTTTTGGCAAAAGCACAGCCTCCTTTCCTTGCAAAGGTACTTAGTATGTATTTCCAGTGCCTTGAAGCATAGCCGAGGGCCCTGCTAAGCTTACTGAATCCAGACCCTGAGAGATGATACTTCTTTTTGCCTTATTTGGTTTACTTTCCTATGCAGTCTTTATTTTTTCCTGTATGTGCACAGGGAGCAGGGGAGAATCCCTTGGTGTTTCAGAAGGTAAGAGTTTTCCATTTACCTTGTTGGTGTCCTGATCTGCTCCTAACAAGTCCTTGGAGGCCCCTGTTGCTCTTTCCCAAAGGTGGTGTGTCCTGCAGTAATCAAAGGGTATCTTTGCAAGGACAACATGGGGCCTGGAGGTGCATTTACTCCCTGCTGTCAGTGGCACAGGTGATGGCTTTTTTGCCATAGTTAGTGGCAAAAACTTTTTGTGCTTTGAAACTATAGCACCAGGGAGGATTTCCATGTGTGTTGATGCTGTCTACAGCTACAGCTGTTGCAAAAAAGTCTTTTCCCAATCTAAAAGAAAATCCTTATATCTAATCCATCTCAGACTTTAAACCTCAAAGATAGCCAAGCAAAACTAGCAGAGTCTGCACCACAGGGCATGATTTTGTGGGCTTCTTAGAGGGAATGTTAAAAAATGTTCACAGAGTTTAGAAGCATTGTTGGATTTTTTTTTTTTAATGAAAATCCCACTGGCTGGCATTCCCATGTCCTTTTAAGCCATTTGAAATAACATTTCTTTCATTAAAACTATTTTTATCCTGGTTCATGGGACTGTATAAGTAGAAATTAAAACACTGCTTGGTATTTCCTTGCCCGTCCTATCTGCTCTTCATCTCCAGATCCTTTCAGCTCTCCCCAGCTCTCCCCCCTTCCCTCCTCAGCTTGCCTTGAAGGGCTGGGAAAGCCGGTGCTGGCGCATTATGTTGCCTGTCTGATTGTTGTGGGGTTGTGTTTGTGTGGGGAAGGTCACGAGACAAAAAGACCACCAGGCAGGGGTGGGCTGGGGAGGGGGTCCAGTCGCTCTCCATTCAGCCCGTGTGGCAGTGGGTGGGAAGAGTCTTGTTTGCACGACAGGATTTCAGGGGGCGACTGCCTTTTGTTTAGGTTTCTTCCATGGCTGCTGCATGGGCCTTGGAAGGCTACAACAAAAGTAGAGCATATATATGAGATTCACGGGGCTGAAGCGTGCTGAGATAACCAAGAGGCAAAGCTGCCAATGAGGGAGTGACTGAGCCAGAGCCAGGCACAGTGCGCTTGCAGCCCGGAGACTGTCAGCAGTTGCTCTGAGCGGAGTGTTTGTGGTATGTCCAGTCTTGGCTCTGGTGGGAGCTCTTCGTGGGTGTCTGAGTGCTGTGGGCTGCGATCCTTGGCTGGATGAATGCTGTGGAAGTTTTCTCTCTGTGGAGTGAAGGTTGTAATGCAGCGGGACAGCTCCATGGGCCTGCCACAATGACTACGCTTCCCTGAATTTTTTGAGACTTCCAGCCAGTGGCTTTTATTTGCAGCATCTGTCTCCTTCCTTGCCCATCAGCTCCACGCTTCTGAGAGCACCCCTGGGTTTAGACAGCGCTTACGCTTCCTTATCATCCCCCTGAGAAGCTGAGGTGCTGTCCCTCAGTGCAGTTTTCCCCTCACCCCCCACCCTTAGGAAGCAGCTCAGTCTATATTTACCACTGCTGTGCACAAAGGCAAACATTGTTAGGGACTCATTGTAACTGTCCCAATTACCCTGAGTTTATTTGCATAAGAAGATTGTCCAGCCTGTGGTAGTGGCTTTGCCTTGGCTGTCTGATATGGGACACTTATACTTGGGGAGCAGTAAAGAACTAGAGTTCCCAGGCTGGAATTGCAATGGGGAGGGGGTGACAGTTTTGGTTCCTAACAGCATGGGTGCTACAGCAGCCCTTCCTGGAAGGAGGATGACTTGTCAGCTCCCAGCCACGGGCAGCGCAAGTCTGCCTGATTCAGCTGTCATAGCTGCCAGTTTCCCAGCGATGCAGGTTCACGGAACTCCAGGCACGCCTGAGCTCCTGGTTGTCCCATCGGAGTAAATCCTTCTCTTGTTTAGTGTGTATGTGTGTATTTATGTCTTATTTTTAGTAGGTGTTGACCCTGCTTGAATGCTTTTAGACTAAGCAGTGACCTGCCTTGTGTTGTCACTTCCCTCAGGCACACGTAACCTCTCCTCCTTGTGTTTGGATTTCTTCCAGAGAGCTAGCTGTTCCTGCAGGCAGGCACGAAAGGGAGAGGAAAGCAGCTGGGATGAAGCGCAAGTCAGGAAGCAGGCTGAAATGGTATCATCTCTTGACCCAAAGCAATAGCTAGTGCTGTTAGGGCTTGCTCACGCTGCAGCAGCTGCACAGCTCCTCACACTCCTTTCACTGAATTGAGAATTATTCATATTCTCCTTCCCTTCCCCCCAGTGCCATATGTAACATGATCTGCCTGTGCCCGGGCTGGCAGATGGAAAAGCAAGACACTCGTCTGTTTGTAGTTTTGGTTCTTCGTGGGCTCAACTGGCCCGTGAAGTTGCAATGTTCAAGCTTGTCAGCTTTGGCAGGGTGGCCTTTCTGGGGACCCTGACAGTCCCTCTGCCACTACCGTGTATGCCTGTGCAAACACACATCCATCTCTTCATCTCCCTCCTGCTTCCAGGAGAGACTCTCACACTTGGACATCTCTTCGTGTTGCTTGTGGATATTACCAAGTTTTGTGTACTTTCTGGGGGTGCTTTAACCTTTATCTTAAGCCCTCCTTAACAGTCTCTTCTCTAGTATTTGGTGATTTCCAATTTTTACTCGTCAGTTATTAAGTGGTAATTGAGGAGTTCTTCGTGGAGGTGGCTGGAGCACAGGTAGCTCATCTCAACTCTAGTAGTGTTTTAATCCTCTTGCATCCCAAAATGCACTCTGTGGTACAGACCTGATTGCTGACAGCCAGATCTTGCATCTCTGTCCTGTATTTTTGGTCCTCTCTGAAAGGGATTGATGATCCATTCCAGATTTTCAGGAATTCCTTTGTTATTTCTTTGGTGGTGGAATATGAATGCTTGCCTCTTTTCTCAGATGAGTTCCTGCTTGTGCTCTGACTCCAGGATACTCACAGTTTGCCTGAAATTAACTGTGTTGATATTGTTATGTTTGCTTGGTGCATGATATATCAAAAAAAGAAGGGAGCAGAACCAGAGTTTCAAGTTGAGTCACAGGTGGGGGCCCCTCATGGTTCCTCTAGCAACACTTTAAAAGCCAGTTTGTATGTTTGACTTCCCTGATGTGTTGAAAAGGCAAAGGAGGGTCAAGTCTTAAATTGAAATTTGTTTTGCTTTTCATTGCATTTGTTTTTGAGGGCCATGTCCCACCATCTACTGGGTTTCTATGACCTCTCACCTCAGCTTGTGTGACAGTGAAATTTATTTATGAGCAAACAAAACATAAGCTCCAGACACTGAAATAGCTTTAAAATGGTTATTCCTGACAAATATGAAAGATATTATGAGCACAAAGTAAAGGGCTATGATTTACAGCCTTACACTATCCCTTTTAGAGTAAGTCACTTCATCTTTTGTGTTAAAGTTGGGAAAATTAGATTTGGCACAGGATCATGTAGAAGGTGACTGACAGACCGAGGATAACCGATGGTTACCTTGGCCTATCTAAACCTGCACACCCAACAGGGATGGCAGTGTATCCAGTTTTCCGCTCTGCCAGTGAGGTTCAGCTAATAAGATGTGTCCTTTCTAAATAATGTATTTTCCCCAGCTATGAAAAGGGTGGAGGTGGGTGAATAGTAATATGTAGAGTTTTGTTTGCAACTCACCAAAAGATTGGGAAAAATGCTTTTTGTTTCTCTTTGAGCAAAATATTTAATTCGACTTGAGCCAAACCATCTGGGCACTCTGAACATAAACATAAATGGCAATTTTCTAATGAAACATTTTGAAAATGGTAATGTCCAGTGTTTTGGCCTTGTAGAATCTGAGGGAATTTCTAAATGATCAATCTTCAAAGCTAAGGAATTCACAGGAAAGTCTTGGCATGACTGAGATCTCCAGGTTTTTTTCTTGGAAAAGTTTTGTTTTGAAAAAATTTACCCTGGCTTTAGAAATGGGAGGAAAGCCCTCCAAATAACACTGATGATAAATAACGTTTCTATGTCACATATAGAAACTGCATCTTGCCCCACCTTTAGGGTGGTGTTACACTTGCATCTCTTGGGCTGCTGCTTGTAATTGTCTTGGTGCTTTATCCCATCAGCTGTTTCCATGTCACTGGCTCAGTTCTGCTACAACTCCCTTTGATGGGGGCTGTCTGGCCTTTGGTGGCTGCGGTTCAAGTTTCTCTGGGTTCATGAGAACTTGTTGACTGGGAGCAAAGAAGGTGCCTGTTGGCGGAGGGATTATGCAGGAACAGAGGATGCTAACGCTGTCCGCTTCAGGCAGCTTTTCTGCTCCTGGATTAAAGTTCATGCTGTGTTACTTGTCTCTCTCTCTAAGACCTTGTCAATTCCATGTGGGAAGCTATTCTGCCTGCACTATTTCACTTTGTGCTGCTCAGCTCTCTCTCTGCCTCGTCTCTCCTCCCTCTTTCCCCTTCCATTCAAGCGACATCTTTCAGTCTTCTCCATTCAGGTCTGTCTTTGCTCTCTGCCCTGGGTAAAACTTCCATGCCCTCCCTGCCATTCATCACCTTTTGCTCATTCACCTCCCTGCTTGCCTTTCCCCATTCATCTGGGCTTCCTCTCAGCCAGTCGGGCTGCCCTCTCCTCCTGCCCCTTCCGCAGTCCTCCTTTTGTGTCCTTGCACTCCCTTCTCTGTGACCATCCGAAGCACAGCAGTCTGCACTGTGCTCTGTGAGGATGTCCTGCTAGAATTTGGCCTCACTTGATGGGCTAATTAATCCCCAGTGGAAGCCTGGTGGGATAGGTTTGGGTGGATTTGTCTCTCTAGTTACTCTGCAGGTGAGAAGATCTTATAATTTTTTTTTTTCTTCTTACTCCCTTCCCACTTCCCAGATATACAGCATGATGCATGAATAGGAAGAGCATTGCCATTTCCAAACCTTCCTTTTCAGTCTGATTCTTCTGTCTCTCTCTCCTGCCTTATTTCCCCTGTGTTTGCAGTGGTTGTAGCTCTCGGGTGACTCTTTGGGAGGCAAGTTTTGATTTCTTCATTCCTGAGGAGCATAACATGCATTATCTTAATTATACTGGCTCTCTAATTATGGTTGTTGGCTGTGCCTTCTCTGCTTCCTTCTTCTAATCATGTGCTTTGGGGGTTGTATCAGTTTTAGAAAGCCACCTCTGCACGTGTTTTAAGTGTTACCCAGGGAATAGAGCTTGTGAATTGTAGTAGCCAGGGTGTGCTCTTTTTAAGTCTCACTGTGGGTGCAACCCTGGACTTGTGATGCAGACCAGTAGGGACCACAGGCCTCTGCCAAAGATCCCCAGCCTGCTGTGCACCTGGTCCCTTCAGCTCGCACCCGTGCTGGCAGCGTGCAGACATCGCTCCAGCCTGTGGAAGGAGCAGGTCTCTTTGCTGCAGGGTGGCAGGAAAACGAAGTAGGAGGTCTGCTTGCCTGTGGGTGCCCATGGGGGGCTACAGCTTTGAATGGTTAAACTGCATTCAAGCCAGTCTGCTCAAGTAAAAGGGGAATGTTAGAGCTTGGGAAGAGTGCACGGGCTTGTCGGAGGAAGCAGGTGCTCTTTAAAGCATGTGTGAGCCCTGCACACATGAGAAATCTGATTAGTTCAGTAAAGGAGGCAGAAATGAGGTGGAGGCAGGCAAGGAGGGGGGCTCTATGAGTGAATGCAGGTTTGGCTGACAGGACGAGCCCTCGGTTGTGCCGGAGGCTGTGAAGGGAGTACCTGCTGCTGTCTCCTGAGGCAGTGAGGAGCCCCTAATACAACTCAGGCAGGGCCAGGTTCTGTGAGGACTTGTCAATGCTGTGAGAAGGAGCCTTTCCCCTGATAACTGTCTAAAAGAGGGGTTTCAAACCATGCTGCGGTAAGGTTTGTTGTCATGTTGGTGAGGGTATAAAAGGGATTTCTTATTCATCATGTTTGGGCCCCACAGACATTACACCATGCAGGGCACAGCTAGTCCTGTCCCAGGCCAGCCCTGTGTTCTGTCACCTGCAAGGAGAACTGCTCTGCTCCAGCTGCAAGGCTTGGGCTGGGAGCCCAGGACAGCACTTCTTCTATGAGGTTAGTTGCATTCCTGTTGTGGAGTCTTTATTAAGTCATGATTTGCTTTGAAACTTCAGACACATTTTGTATCCGCTTGAAAACTTCATCAAAGAGAGCTCTAGAGACACTGTGCCTTGCCTTGCATTCATCCCTCGTATCCAGTAAGGGCCTATGAGAAGCCAAAAATGCAGCCAGATTTTTCCGATTTGTGGTTGTGCAGCTTTGGCACTTGGACAAATCTCTTCTACCCTTAAACCAAAGTATATTTGACACAGCAGACATTGGGAAAGTGCAAACACTGCAGACCTTGCCCTTGCAGTCCTCCAGGCAGGGAATCTGCAGTCTGGGTGTCATCCAGGACTGATTTGGATATATCTCCTAAGAAGCAATGTGAGCCACCACAGCTTCCAGCAGTCTGGCTCCTTACTGCAGCTGTAATCCTTGCGATCACCCTGGAAAGATGAAAGCTAGAATTTCTTGCTCCCAAGTGTTTAAATCGTAGATGTTAGAGTATTCGTTATTACTCCCAGCTCCAGGCTCCATTTGGAACCAGCCTGTCTGGAGTACTTTAGAGATGGTTATATCATTGCAGTGTGATGCCAGGTGCATACAAGGTGTTGCAGGGAATCATACAATACCTCTGTCTCCTCTTTGCAAGGCTGACATTAGCTTCTGCTCCAGTTTAGCTTGGAAAGCAGAGGAGTTTCTTTGGTAGCTTCTAGTAACCATAACTGAGCAAAGCCAGATGTAAAATCAGGATGGGGCAAGTATGGTTCTCAGTCTGTTTAGTAGGAGTTTTGCTCTGTGGTTGTTGTTCTAAGCTGAAGCGTGGTTTAAATTCCAGTAGAGGTGGGTCATTCTGGTTATACATGTGTTATGGCAGTTGTTAGCTGGGGCTTTAAATGCATCTGTTTGGCTTAAGTTGTTCTAAGCTTGAATAACTTGCAGTCAGGTCCATTGGGATCATCTAGTCTCTCATAATGAAGGCCAGAAGATTTTGTGAGTGGTCTTCTGCTTGACCTTGGCCATACCTCATGTCCTAGGAAAACTTGTAATTCTATTGTAAAACTTCTGGTAACATTGGTGAGACATTTCACTTGTTAACAGTAAAAATAATCAATTTATTCTAATCTAAAGCTGCCCATCTCTGACCTCTAGCTCCTAGATGTGATTATACCTTTGTCATACTGGAGGATCCTCTACTGCCAAATTTCTATTCCCTTTGTGGTTCTTCTGGACAGCGATCAAGTCATTGCTTCACCTTCCCTTTCATAAGCTAATGAATTGAGCCTGTCAGTGGAGCCAGTCAGACTATACCAGTAACAAAGTGCCAGAAGAGGTAATGTCACATCATTTACAAACCTGCAGGTCACATTTCCCTTTTTGAAGGCAGTTACCTTGAGAGCACTCAGTGTAACAAACAAGGCGCTTTTTTTGTAATTTTCTCTTTCCCAAGAGTGGCTGTTTCTGAAGGTGGCATTCCCCATCCTGTAAGCTGTCTGGCATTCTTGGCTCCTGGCTGTATGGCTTTCTATTTGTTCTTACTGTAATATGTATTGTTTGCAAGCTTTACCAAAAGACCCAGCTCAGGCTTAGTGACTTCCTGCTTTAGCTCATCTGTGAGCATGATGCAGACTTCCCTTATGCTTTCTCCTAAGTCACTAATGGTAACTCTGTAGGGGCAAGGATGAATTCTCACGGGACCCCATTAATGGCATCTCCATGTGATGGTAGCTCTCTAGCTTAGTTTTATTTTAGAGACCTGTCAAGTAGCCAGACTTTAGCATGTTGAATCTGTTACAGCTTGAGTTTGTCACAGTAAGTCCTCAAACACAGGGTTGTCTGGTGATGTCAGATGCCCTGCGGAAATCAGTTATAGCAGCAATCTTGTTTTATGCTCTGCCCCAAGTTTGTATTCTCAAACAGATAATATCAGCTGAACATAATATATTTTTTGTAGCCTATTCCGACTGATATTAGACTAGTCCTCCTTCAGTTATGCATTACTCAATATCAGTCATCTGTTCATTTGCTGTAGGTAGTTATTAAGCCAACAGATCTACTTTGTCCCATTAAATTCTTGTCATGACCCCGCAGTTTTGGGAGCAATGTGGGTGCCTGTCCCCATGTTTAAACAGGAGCTTTGGAACTGTGGTTGGCAGGGCTGCATTGCTGATTCAAAGCTACAAGAAAGGTAAAAAGCAGATCTTGATGTTCCTCCAGTGTTCCCAGACTTGCAGAAAATCAGTATTAGTACTGGCTTTTTAAAATCTTTTGGATGAAAGTTACCTTGACCTGCTGATTCAAAACTATCTAACTTTAGCTGCTGCTGTGTAACATTCACCAGAGTTACTGCTGGGACAGAGTGTGTCATCATCATATGACAGAGATAATTCATTGGGCTTATGTCCGTATACAAAACAGAAACATTTCGACTACTCCCAGCTCTTTTGTGCTGGTATCACCTGTGCTACTTTTTCCAGATAATATCAGACCAAACCCCTGCTGTGACAGGAGACCTGGTCAATAGCAGTGAACTTTACCGAAATGCTCGTGTATGTTTAGTTAAGCTGGGTGTAAGCAGGGATCTGACTGCAGGAACTTGGCCTGAAACACAGCCCCAGCTGAACAGCTATTCTGACTGTTGTGTGTTGGGTTTTGGGGTTGGTTTGTTTGTTTTTAATTTTCCTCATAACAATAGTGATTGGAGCCTGCCTGTCTCCTGGCGGGGAGGTTGACTGTATATGCTATGCTTTCTGTTGAGTTATGTAGTCCAAATAAATGCAGCATCCCACCCAGAGTGTATTGCATTTCAGCTCTGAATGAAGTGGCTTACGCATTATGTCCCCTCACAATATAGAAGCCCTGAGAGGTGTAATTAATATTGATACAGGATTGTGAGATTCTCCAATAAGATGTGACTAAAGACACAATAATTATGTGGTGATAAATGTGAATATTTTATGTCATGGTAGAATGGATGTTGCTGTTTTCAGCTTTTCATATTTAATGCCTTACACCATCTAGATGAAAAATGGGGTTTCTTTTAATTAGACTGCAGAACTCATTGCCTCAGGAGATTGTGGAGCCCTGAAAACTAGAGGAATTCAAAAGGGAGAGCAAAAGGTTGGGAATTTGTACCTATAACAATGTCTGGGCCAGTGCTGACAAGCAAGTCTGGAAAGAGTATTAAACCTCTTGCCTAAGGTTACAACCTTCTGTTAAATCTGTTAGGATGGGTTTGGTCATGGCAGTCACAAGGTGATCACTTGTAGGCTTCATCTTGTCCACAATCTCAGAAACGTAAAGATAGCCAGCTCCAGAGCTGGGCCAGTGGTGTCAAATACATGACTTGCTGTTCTGGGCTGTAATCTGCCCAGCCTGTTGCTGCAGCTGAGGACATCTATCCAGCCAAAGGTGCAAGGTGCACGGTGCTGGATCAAGATTAAAAATTGTATTTCCACCTAAAAAAACCCCACCACGTTTTAGTGCTTTAGCTTCTTTCCATTAGTCTTAATGCACTTACATAAATAATAAAGCAGGAAGAAGCAGAGCTGGAGAAGGCTCAGTCTATAAACATGCCTCTTTGCATTAAACCTTGTGGCATAATGGAGGGCATCTCCTGCCATCCGTGCTGTCTCATTAATCATGTAATTATCTCCCTCACTTTCAGTGCTGCATCTCCTTCCTTGTCAGTGCTGCTGATAGCGGAGCTTCTATTTACCCTGGCTTCTTTCTGGGGAGCGGCTTTGGTTTCAAAGCCAGCACAGTGGCATATTTTGAATAATTTAGTTCTGGGTGGCTTGAACACTGTGTGTAATGCACCAGCTGAGACTGGAGGCTGATTCCTGTGAGTGTTCTGCCAGGAGGCTGATCTGGAGAGAGGCAGTGGGATCACCCAGAGTGGTGGGTCACTGAGGTGGCAGAGGACTGAAAGCTAGCTCAACAGGGCCTGTGAGTACACCTCAGCTCTATCCTTTCTTAGTGTCTTAGCAACGATTTGCAGCAAGAAAGCCCCAGGCAGGAGAAGGATGGGAGAGGGTTGCAATTAAAAATGCATATTGAGGCAGAAACGTGGATTTGGGTACTTGGCCGAAGCATGATAGGCTTCCCCACAAGCTGTGGGTCAGAAATTCCTGGGGTGTCTGAATGCAGGTTTTGCTTGGCCTATGGTGGCTTGGACCAGGGGTCTGAACCTCTGTGGAGTCAAGAAGTCCAGTGTGGTGTCCAGCTGACATTGGCTTTGGGAAGTCTGATATGTTTCTACACATGAAACCTTGGCAGAAGGCCAGCCCTGTTCAGATTCTCCCTCTGCTTCTTGGCCTTGTGCTGGTTGCCCTTTGCCATTGCAGCCACCATCCAGTCACACTCTGCAAGCGCTCCACAGCCCTCCCTGTGCTGGATCACACAGGCACAGGCATGTTGCTTGTGCCTTGCAGATGGGGAAGTCAAGGCACTACAAGAGGCACCTGGCCTTGCTCCAGAAATCTTGGCAATACCAAGAACCACACCTGGTCCCAAAGCCCTCTTTTCTGTCTGCCTAACAACTGAGCAGTGGTGCACTTCTGAATGTTTTTATTCTCCCATTCATGTTCAGTCTTCCTGTGTCTGTGTAGATGAAGTGCTTTTGCAGAAGGTACCAACAGATGGTAGTAATGTAGGTCCCTTCTTTGTCTTTGTGCCTCAGAGAGTAGAAGAAATAAATTAGAGCAGAAATGCCTCTACAGACCGGCCAGCTAGCTGATGAACATGGTCCTTCAGGCTTGCTCTGCTCTTCAAGAAAACAGGAATCTTATACTAGCTCCCTCCATTTCCACTTTGTCATGTGCTGTGTGCAGAGAAACACCTCAATCAGGTCATGGGCCATCTGCCCTGCCAACACCTCCCCGCCCAGTTGAATGCTGAGCTGGGTAGCTCTGTACGCCCTCACTGCAGCTTTTTGGGGGCCCTGCTTGGTGAGTCAGTGAGGTTATATCCTTTGTGCTTAAATGCAATCCGGCTTTTGAGAGCTGGGTGATGTTTCCAGCCCTCAGGTTCACCTCAGGTCAAAGCAATCTAACATGCACTAAAAGTACTGCTGGACAGCCCTTAATCGCTGTGTATTGTCTGGGCAGTGGTGGGTAAATACATTATTTACAGGGAAAGGAAGCATGAGTCACTGGGACCAGCACTAATGTTTTACAGCATGTGTTCAGGCAACTTGTTAGGTGACTTTTAATGGTGAGAAGCTGGATTTCAAGGTGGGGGGTATACACTTACCTTTGACTGGCCTTCCTCTCTTAGGGATCAGGGTTTCTTCTCTCACATGCGACTCCCGCTATTGGAAGAGAGAGCAAGGTCATTAAGCTGCTCAGAAGACCATCACCACCAGGCAGTGGTGCAACTCCTGTTAAAATAGCCCCTCGTTTTTGCCCTCTCATTTGGATTATAAAGCAGACTTTCGTCTTATGCCTTGTCATTCTTTTAATCTTCATCAAAGCAGCAAGTGCTACATATACTGTTGCCACATTGTTGGTATGTTTGTTTGTTTGTTTGTTTTTCAAAACAGACGAAGAAACAAACCCTCTCACCAGCTCATGGCATGACCCCGGAGACTGTGGAAAGGTAGAGAATGGGCTCTGGTAAAATGTGTAACTATCTTGAGGAGAGTTTCAGTGCCTATCTTAAATGTCTTTTCAACTTGGAGCCTGTCAATTCCATGTGTTGACTTGGAGACTCTTGATTTAACTACAGCATGGCCTTTGAGGCTGGAGATGGTCTCGTTGTTTCCAAAGCTTGTTAGCATCCCTAGACTGTGGACACTATTCCATCTAACAGTCCAAGTTCAAATCCAGCAGAGCTCAGAGTGGTTTCTGAAACCCTTAGAGATGAACAGGTTTTGTACAATTGATTCCCCCTTTCCAGTGGGAAAGGGTTTATGTGTGTGTGAACAAGAAGCAGGCCCACTACTGATAGCCCCTTTATGGTGGGAAGTAAGGCAGAGTTGTCGTTTCCATATAATAGGAGGGGAAGCTAAAGTTCAGGGCAGTTTCTTTCCAGAATCTGCCTCCTAAGTCTGGACCAGAGCTGGGGTCAGCTCCAGGAGGCCTGACTGGCAGGCCGGTCTCGCCCAGAAGTGACGATGCCACCAGATCATAGAATGATTCAGATTTGAAGGGACTGATCCAACTCAAAGCCAGCTTCCAAATTAGATGAAGTTGCTTGGAGCCTTGCCCATTGCAAAGACAACTTATGACTTACATGATGCCGAAACAAAGCCCCTCAATGAGGAAACCATGGGTAGCAGCAAATTCTGTTCCTGCAACAGATCTGCAATCCTAAAGCCAGACGAGTGTCCTCATGTTGTGCCCAGTTCAGCTGTTGTCTCTCCAGCTGCTCTGATGCCCCAGAGGGCTCCTTGCCATGGGGGAGAGGAGCAGCTGGCTGCTCCATGTGAAATGTCTGCATTTTCCCAAGATACCCATTGTCTGTCTGCAGCACCAGCCTCCACCCTACTTGCTCACTCAGCCGTGGCTGATGTGTCTTTAATTAAAGAGGAGGAACAATTTGAGATTTAATTTTCTTTTCTTAACCGTGTTTTCTACTTCCATCGGAGTTTGCAGGGCCCCTTCCCCAGACTTTTGTCTTGTAGTTTTGCTGTGGGGCCTTTAGTTTATGGAGTGTCTGCTCTAAAATAAGGTAGAAATAGGAAAATGTAGCTTGTTTGGGGCCAGGGAATTAAGATCCTGGGTCAGATGGCTGCTATGGTCATTAACATATTTACATTTTTGCTTAAGAGCCTGGTTGAGGATCAAGGGAGTTAAGGATCATTGTCATTGAAATGGAGAGGAAACCTTGCATGAAATTGCCCTTAGCATCCTATTGTTTGGGGGGCACGGGGGTGGGGGCAAATAACCTTCCTGATCCCTGCACCAGTTGTGTTGTGCTTGTTTGCCCAAGTAGAGGGGAGAGGCAGAAGTAACCACGCTGAAGGAAGCTGCTGTGCTGCCTTAGCTGCTGGGAGGCTTTGCCTGGGCAGCACTCCCTGTGGGGCCGGAGCTGGGGCTCCGCGCAGCCATGCTGCTGGCTGCCAGTCCTCCTCTGGCATCTCGGTGAGACAAAGGTGTTCGGCTGGGCTTGTGGGACAATGGGCCCTTAATGACGTCATCATGGATAAATACATGAAGCGTCTAACAAAGGTCAGTTGCCTCTTTTTTAGTTGGTGGACCCCAAGTGTTCTGAGTCTGCTGTCACATGTTGGTTTTGCCACATGTGGGGACACATGTTCTGCAGAACCGGCTCAACTCCTTGATTTTTGTGTCTAGCCATGATATTAGAAATGGAGTTTGATGCAGTTTGAAGTGTTGGGGTGGATTTTGAGTGCTATGATGACAGATGAGATTTTTATATGCTGAAAAATATTGTTTAAACATAAGTAAGGGAACTCCCTTACAGCTGGAGTTTACAGTGAAACATCCTGCTCCAGGTTGTGGAAGCAGTGGTCTAGTCCTGCTTGGAGGCAGTTGTTAATTGTTCACCTCTTATTCTTTCATGCTGTTCAGATTCACAATTTTAATTCAAACCTATGTCTCATAAGTATTATTAACTTAGTACCAAAAAGAAAATTATACATAAGCATGTGCAAGAGGAGAACAGGCTCCCTAGCTTGTTGACAGTACTGAAAATACTGGTTACTTTCTGCCACTGCTTTGGCTTTGGTGGGACAAGCAGCAAGGCAATGCGCTGAAGGAGGAATCCTGGTGCCTACTGGCGTGAGAAAGAAGCATCCTTGGAGCAGAGGCTCATTCGTAGCCACCAGACAGGCTTCAGCTGTCTGTCCATTTTGAAAACCAGCAGCTGGTACCAAACAGGTATGGACAGTACCATCCTGAGTGATACCATCTTATCTGCTCTAGCCCTAGTGAGTCTGGAGTCATTAGTGTATCCTTGTGTGGGCTGGGTTGAAGCTTTGAAGCGGTTGTGTAATTTCTGTTCGTTGTTACAAAATGTTTCTTTTTGGAATGCTTTAAAGCAGAATAAAGTCTGGGAAAAGTGGTTTGTCACCTGAGCAGCTCTTTTGTGTTTTGGGAGCCTGTGTGCTTCAGCTCTGTATCTCTTCTGCCTTTTGATGGAATAGCCACGTTCCTGATGGCTGTGGCCATTGGTCTTTCCTGCAAAATCAAAGAATGAGCATACAGCATGCGGTGAGTCCCAGGCTCCAGTCATTGACCCTGGCCCTGAAAGGAGGGAGTCATTTAAGCTTTCATGGAGTGAATGGTTTTGTCCTAGGCAAGATAAGTTCTGATATCTTAAATGTCAAGATACAGTTAAAGTGCTGCAGTTAGGTAAGATGTTGGTTAGGTCAAATGTTTTCAGGAAACAAGGATGAACACAGCAGTATCTATGGGATTGCAGGTGTTAGATCCTTTCACTGAATGACTCATCTCCCAGCTTCTGCAAATTCCCCTTGAGAAAGGTCACCTCAGGTGTTATGCTAATAATACCTTTTTTCCTGGGTATCTGTGCCTCTCGGATTGGGCACTGCAAACACCAGCTGGCCTGGGAGCTCCAGCAAGAGCCGAAGGCCTCAGAGCTGAGCTTGAGTGCAGAAGCCCTGATTTTGGGGTTGGTTTTAGAATTTGATCTGTTAACTTAAAACAGAGTGGGCTGGAGTAAAAGAGATAAACTTCTCCAGGGATTAATATTAAGCCTTTATTTAACAGTAAACAGCTGATGAAATCCATGTTTGGTTCTGAGTGCCAGCAGGCAGGAAGGTACATCCAGGCCACCCCTCAAGGACAGAATGACCCTTGGCAGAGGGTGTGGCAGAGTGCTCAGGTCTGACTTTCCACAGCTCACTTATTTGTCTTGTTTTGTGTAATCTACTTGTCCCAGGAGCTTCCTGGCAGAGGGGCTGCTGCTTTGATAAAGCAGCAGACCAGCCCTGCTGCAGCAGGGGTCTGTGATCTCCCTTCCTCAGGTTAGACACCTCCTCCTCAACAAAGCAGCCAGTGATGGCAGAGTCCCCAGGAGCAGCAGAAAAAGGGTGCTCGACCCGAACAAGATGGAGCCACATCCTCGCACGTGGGCGCCACGTCCTCTAAACAAGTTGCCCGTGCCTCAGACCGATCTGTTTTATAGCTATTCGGCTCGCTGCAGAGCAGTGCCAGCCCTGCTGCTGGCAGGCTGCATCCTCTGCCACATCCCCCTTCTCACCTCCTCCTTTGCCAAGCCAGCCTTTACTCCACAGGGTCAGATTGAAGGCGCGATGCCTGTTCAGCTTTTGTTCTCCGTTAAGAAAGAACGAGGATTGTCAGGACCTTTTTGGTTCTGCCAAGGCCTTTTATGTCCCAAATGTTTCCATGAAAAGACTCCCTCCTGACCACCCTGCCCCCTGACAGCCATTCAATCCAGCCAACAAGCTTGATATCATTATCTACAAAAGGAGGCCAGTGAGCACCAGGGTCCTCACAGCCAAGTTTGGGAAATCAAAGGCCAATTTCCCAGCAACAGAGAGCTGTCGAAGATCAGCCTGCACCACAGCTAGTGCGGGCTGGTCTGGCAGCTTGCGTCCACTAGTTTTCAAAGCACAAAAGAACTGTGCCTGGCGTGGTGCCAGTGCTGGCTTTGTCGGGCCTGGGGGTGTGCCTGCCTGTGAGCTGGCAGCCCCTCTCAGGAGTGCCCTGGGGAGCTCAGTGTGGGCTAGAGGCTGCTGGAAGCAGTCAGAAGTTTGAACAGCCTTGCAAACCTGTTGTCTCTCTTCAGCCAGTGGCATTTTTAGGAGATTAACCACTTAATCTGAGGGAAAACAGTGATGTTCTTGGTCAGAATGGGTTTCACTCCAAATCTCACCTGAGACTTTCCTTCTAATGACTCTGGTTTATATTCTGAAAATGGCATGTGGCTGCCTTGTCACTTTTCGTTTGACATAATGTTCATCTGCTTTGCTCACTGTCCCAAGACTTTCTTTCCAATCCATCTTAAAATAGAGAGCTCTTCAGCAGTGAAAGCACTTACCATTTTGAAGGCATCTGTAGAGGTGGTCTGGAAAGTTGACTGTCAGAAACACAGCACAAAGGGTTTGAGGAAGGATGGCATTTTCCTGTGTTGCAATTGTTCTAGGAAATACAGGAGTAAAACTATTTTCAGTGCGTTTTATCTCACAGACTGCATCTCTGGTTTGCTTGATAGTCCAGGTTGAGGGATATAAAAAATAGCCAAGAGAAATGATGATACAAAGGGAAGGAGGATGAAGGGAACTGACTTAGCTGAAGCCTTGGGGAGACAGGGCGATGGTGTGGATGATGAAGCCTGCTGGGTTGACCCCTCTCTGCAGCAGTGGAAGGCAGCTGGAGATGGGGTGATTGCAGGGCAATGGATCACCAAAGCCTAGAGCTGCCCATGGGGTCCCTGCGGGTCTGCTAAAGGTGATGAATGCATAGGAGGGCAGAGTTGTGTGTAACATGGAATGGTTAATTCTAGCACTTTCCCCTCCTATCCCAGTTCGATCCTGACAACACCGGCTACATCAGCACCGAGAAGTTTCGCTCCCTTCTCCAGAGACACGGCTCGGAGCTGGACCCCCACAAGCTGGAGGTCCTGCTGGCCCTGGCAGACAACAACTCTGAGGGGAGGATCTGCTACCAGGACTTCGTCAACCTGGTGAGTGCTCCGGTTGGTAGGGCCTGTGAGACCTCGACTTTCTTAAAACATTAGCTCGAGGGACAGTTTCTCTTACTCTATCAACACAAGCATTTGCCGTGTCCCTGCATCCCTCTCTATGTGGGCTTGCTGAAGCATTTGATGGTGACTGAACTCTCAAGCCAAGAGTCAAGTTGCTGCTGATTTTTCCAGGGAAACAGGTTTACATGGGAGGAAACTGTGGGAGCTGTTGCAAGAGGAGCATGAAGCAGTGGCTGCTGCTAGTTTAGAGACTTTTGCTCTCGATGTCAGCTGATAGCTGTTGTAAGGAGCCATTTGTTTGCAAGCAGAGCTCTGTTAGTCTGGATGTCTCCTATTTTATGTAGAGATTTCACTGCTTTCAGACAAAATATATAGATAATATTGTGTTGACTTGCTGGGTGGAGTCATATTGCACTGCTGTAAGCATCAATAGCAACAGGGAGAAAGAGTTTCTAGGTCATGTTCATTTTATCCCAGGTAAGGTGTCTCAAACTGTATAAGTAATGATCCGGATGCCTCTTTATCTCTACTAACGAGTCACTTAGTGTAGAATCTCTGTTTCTTGTGAAGGCAGTTTGGTGAGTCAACACGGATGTAGACATGTGGTGTTAGATGCCCAGGATGGCCTAGAAATATTCTTTGGAAGATAGATATCTTGAACAGTGGCCATCCTAGGGGCTCTCCCTGATTCTTGTTCTGTCATCCCCCACCTGAGTCCCAGCAGATTTAGTGCAGCAGTAAGAGAAACCTGGGTGACAAAGTCAATGAGCAGTGAAAGTCAGTAATGTTTCTAAGGCTTCGCTGGAAAGCTGGATTCTTGATGCAGAATGTAATAATTTGCATCTCTGTATGTTCCTGTAGTCAACATGGGGATTTGATCCCTCCATTTGTCATGGTCACTTGTGCACTCAGTGAATAAGTTAAGAATTGTCTTCTGTGTGTCCTGTCTTCACATTAATCAGAAAAGTATAACAGGACACAGCTGTCAAGGATCCAGATCACAACCTCAATCAGGCCATGGGCAGTGTGAAGGTGAAATTGCCTTGATGTAATGACAAAGATCTGCTGTATCCAATCAAGCTGCCTTGTTAGCCCCTTGCATGTATTTAAGTACGCAGTGAAATAAATGTAGATCTGTTAAGTAGATCACAGTGAGTGTGAGGTTTTCCTCAGCTCCAGCTTAATAAACAGGGTGGTCGATAGTATTCTGTGACCAGGAGCGTATTTAGAGTAACAGCTGCTTGTTCTACAGTTTGGTATATTCAAAGTACTGTGCAAGCATTCACTGGTTGAGCTGCATAACGCTTAGGCAGCAGGACGAGGTATCACTAATTTCTTTTGCAGAAATGATGGCCTAGGGCCAGCCAACATGTTGGCAACAGGCTTAGGAATAGAACTGGGCTTTTTCCTCTTCTCGCTCTACTGAGCTCTGGAGCAGCACAAAATGATGAGGCAGGTGGGAGGTGGAAGGCTTGGACATCCTCCTCCTTTGGGGAGTAGGAGATCATGCCAGCTCACACCCACTTGATGTGATTTCTGTGAAATTTCCTTCACTACTATTGAATGACTCCAGTGAAGAAGCCATTGATTTTTCTGTTATCAGTCCCTCTATCCTCATCTACATTTCTTGCACTTTCTAATCAATAGGCAATGCAAATGTCAGAACATCAAACTACTTACAAACGGCCTCTCTCTCCTCACTCCTCCTCTAGTTGCTATCGATTTCCAACATCCCATCTTTGTAGGGCTCCTTATCTTTTCCCTAGTTTCCTGCTCCCAAACCTGCCTTTTTAACTTCCTGATGGAAAGAAAGAGCACAGTTAACACAGAATCACTGTGAAATTAGTGATTTCCTTCACTTTATAGCTATCAATCCTGGAAATGGTGTGTGGTGGTGTTTTAGCGCATGCTTATGCTTGATGATCATCAGCTGTCTCTGCTTTTTGCTCAGGTTAATTTGCCAACAAAAATTGATCTGCTCCCCAAAATGATGGTGCTGGATGTGGGGAGGGGAAAGGCTGACCTTTTTCTAGATCCACAGAGGTTTACAAGTGTGGCTCTATGTGTGTGGTTCTCCTTTTATCCATCAGTATTTAGGAACAAGTACTCTAATATGATCAGAGAATCTCATGGCCTCCCAAATGTGCCCAAGGTACTGAAACTTTGAGGAAGAGATAAAATTGCATTAATAAAGCTCTGGCCACTGGAGAGGCCTTGAGGGGAGGAGTGGGGCTGGATATCAAAGAGGCGTTACAGCACAGTTGTCAAGCAGAGGTGTGAAAGGAAGGAGACTCCTCTGTCTGTGTGTCTCTCACAAGCAGCTCTCTTGGTTTCTTTCCAAGCATGGGGAGGGAAGGAGCTGATGAGCTGCCTGCACAAGCTACTATGAAAAACAATTAACTCTGTCCCATCCAAAACCAATAGAAACCCGTACTGTCTCACAGAATCCAGCAGAAAGTAGGGTTTAACCACTGGGCATCTAGAGAACTCTCTTCAATGGTCACTTCCTGCAATATGTTATCCTCTCTGTTTTTTCTCTCAGCTTTTTTGTTGTTGTTGACAAAAATCAGGTAAGGAGGGTTTCCCCTTTTTTTCAGCCTTGTGTTGTGAACTTCTAGATGCACAAAAATGTCATTCTAGGACTTCTTACCTTAGTAAGGAGACCTACGCAAAACATATGCCTGTTCTCAGCAAAGCAACTTAAATTTCTGAAATTGAAAGATTTACAAGATGAGGATAGACCCTAGAAATGACTCAGTAAATAACATGGGTAATGAATAAATTCAGGGAAGCTGAAAACTCCTGGGGCAATCTGCAACAAGGTTGAAAAAAAATCAGATAGCCAACTCATGGAGAGTTATTTCTCCTCTGTAAGAAATTCATCTCATGCAGTTGTAAAACACAATGCTGCAATCGTAGCCTTTTCAGTTTCTACACTAGACTTGCAAGAATGGCAGAAACCAGCCACAGATGGCATTTCTTTCCCTGTGTTCGAGACAGTGCAGAATAACAAAAGTGTTTCCTGTACAAGTGGAGACGTCTTGTGCATTGCTGTTGTCTGGTTGCTTTTCTGCATGGTGAATAGAGATGCTAAAAATGCACAGTGAAAATTCTGGCTGTGAGCAGCATAGATCACAGGAGGAGGTAATGCACAAAGCTGTTTAACTAACTTTGCTACTTTTAGAGAGGAGACAAGCCAGGAGGTAATTGTAGTTGAGATGTTATTTGCTGGGATCCTTGCTGAACAGCAGTTGTTGCTACTTCACATAATATGCTGTGAACTGTAACAGAGCTAAAGAGCAGAGCAGTGAGGCCCTGGAGAGACTCAGTCTCTTATTCTCTCACTAAACCTTCCTTGTCTTCTCTGCCTGGCAACGTTAATTGTTGCTTTGGACAGAATGGATTGAGGCTTTACCGGCTCTTCACCACGGGGGTGCAATGGAGCTTCTGAGACCTCACTTTGCTTGATGGAGCCAGTTCAGGCTGTGGTGGTAGCTTATATCCTCTTTTTGTGAAAATTAGGTAGGTAACTCCCAGAAGGGAGTTACAGGAAAAGTTTTACAGAACCTCATGTTTAATAAAGCAGCTTTTGCTAGAAAAGTAAATAACAGCTTATACTGAGACTAAAGCAAAATCCATTCTGCAGCCCCAGAGATTTGCTGGTTCAACTCCACAGACCACTTCTAAACCAAATGTATTGTAAAAGCAGACCTCAATTCATGTGGTCCAGATTGGACCTGCCAGCATGGGGCAGAAGGACCTGAAAGGAAAGGAATGTGGCTATCCCCCATTCCAACACTGGCAGGAGCCTGGGAGGTGCCCCTAGTGCACGCTGAAGGTCTCTGTGTCCCTGCTACAGATCTCTTGTTCAAAGGGCAGGACTGGAAGTTAGGTGCACCTAAGTTTTCTTCCTGGCTCTGCAAAGATTCACTGTAAAGCTTGTGAAAGTCTGTGCCTCTTGGGTCTGTTTCTCCAGCAGACGGAAGGAGGTAAATCTCTTTTGGGGTTCACAGTTTTGGCAAAGTCAGTGGCAGTTCTCCAGTGGAAGAAGAGCCAGGTACTGGGGAAGCAGCTCTCTGGTGAGCATTTGCTTGAAGAGCTGTGTTGGGTCTAGAAGAGCAGAGGGCTCATTCTGTTCCCTGAAGGCAACGGTATTTCAGCATGTTGGGAGGAATTACTAAGCTCTGAGACAGGGTTCATGTGACTTGGAAAAAACAAAGCATTGCTGCTTCCAACACAAATGTTTAGCTGTAGCTTTGTAGTAACTTGAAGCTGAGGTAACATCTCAGTACTGAGCAAAATATACTAAGTAATTAAGCACACATCCTTTGTTTCCGAATCAAGCATTAACCCCTGCCTTGTTTTCCCTGCCCTTGCTGGCTTCTAGAGACAGGCGAATTCTACCTCATTTTCTGTAATCAACACACATTTTTTTAATGCGCTATGTCACAACAATCGGGTCACCCTAATCCAAACTTTGCTGGTGCCAGCATGCTTCACCCTCCAAAGGAAGATCTCCTTTAATTTTTGCGATTTCCTCTCTGGCTTGCTCAGTGTGCTGCCAGACTGCAAATCCTGCCTCTTCAAGGAAAGAAAGAAAACTGCAGATGCAGGCTAAGAAATCTGCAGCCTCTGCTCTTCCTCCTCACAAGTGACAGACGTGCAGGTGTATTGGCCGTTAGAGAAGGTGAGAGGAAGGTATCTTGCAGTAGTTTTTCTTACTTCATGGAAGAAGCCGGAACCTGATTAACTGTTAGTGGAAGGATGTCTTGTGCTATATGCTGTTGAGCTGGATGTTCAAAGGGGCAGTTATGTCAAAATATTGCTGGAGTCATAAAAACATAAAATATGGGCGGTGAAGGAGATGAAGTGACTCCCCAGAGTCATGATCTGTCTGTGCTAGTGGATGCTGTAGAAGTGCAAAGGTTAAGATTTAGATGCTGGCTTTTCCTTCCTGGGCAGGGTGATCTATGTGGGCATTTGAAGAAACAGCAGCACCGGCTGAAGGGATAAAGTCCTTTGGGATTGTGTTACAATCCACAGATAAAACCAGTGAGTCCAAAATGGGTGGGAAATGAGCTGGTTCAATGGAGGCTTTGACTTGCACTTTACAGCTTCATCAGTCTAGAGAAATTTACTGGTGGCTTATCTTAAAGAAAAAAAATAGCAAAATATTGAATTCCCACTCTAGTTTTAACACTTTCATAGACCTGTAAGAGTCTGTAATGCAGTATAGAAAGATAATTAAAGATGCTGTCAATTTAAGGACAACTAAACTTAAGCATGTACTTAGAACAAGCTAATGCCTTTGCACAGCCCTGAGTTGATTCCACCTATGGGTGTGGAAATAGGGTGCTTTATTGAAGTTGTGTTGGGAACTTTCCCTTCTAGACAACTTATCTGAAATTTGTTCAGGGTAAAACCTCTAAAATGCCATTGATACTGTCATTAAATGGGGTTCTCTTGAGGCTGTTTCACCCTGTCAGTGGTAATAGGAGATGAGGGGTGAGGGGTTTTTACTCTTTTTTTTTTTTTAAAAGCCAGTGGAGTTTAATGAGATTTTAAACTGGCCTGTGCAGCTAGGAACTAGCAGCCATATTCCACAGAGATGGCCATTTCTTTCTGGACTCCATGGTGCTTTTCCCTTTGCTTTGTGAAAGGCACAGTGTGTAGGCTGGTACCCATTAAAATACATGTTGTCTTAGAGGCTGCAAAGCTCTTCCATCTGTGAGAGGTTTTTTTTTTTCTTTACTTTTTTTTTTCTCCCCAGAGTCATATGTATTTTGCAATTGTTCTGCAGACCTTATGCCACTAAAAGGGGGTATTAAAGCACCTTCTGTGACTTAAGAGCTTTTCTTTTGCAGAGATCTCAGAGATAGCAGCACACCCTCTCCATCAGTAGTCACCAAATGAAAAGTTCACATTGTTTGCATCTGTGAAAGGACCTTTCTCCAAACTCTTAATGTGTTGTTTTATCTTGACAGAGCAGAGGTGGAACATATCTCTAGCTGAGCGTGGGGTTTTGTAGGCAGTAGCCAGCTGTGTCAGAAGGACCAGTTCTGCAAGGTGCTGAAGCCATCCTACTGTTCCCTTAGCTTCCTATTCCCTCTTGCTCTAACTCCAGCCTACTTTTCCATTGCTTTCCAAGGCTTCAAAACTAGCTTCTTACATTTTTCTTAAGCCGTTTTTCAATAATGCATTGCTGGAAGCCATTTGTT
Organism: Coracias cyanogaster; assembly: GCA_033124195.1. Lineage (NCBI taxonomy): Eukaryota > Metazoa > Chordata > Aves > Coraciiformes > Coraciidae > Coracias > Coracias cyanogaster. The sequence goes on along the minus strand of JAVSBS010016495.1, from coordinate 53,450 downwards.
GTTATTAGCCACTTCAGCAATAAAAGCGAGGCTTGGCTCTGTCCCTTGTGGGTACATTGTGTGTGCCTGTAGATTTTTTTCATGGCCAACCTTTCGGCTTTGAAAGGTGATTCTTCCTTTTGCTGTTTCAGTGCTTGCAATAGTAACACTTTACCTGGGATACTTTCTCCAACCTGGCTTGAATTGAAATGAGGGGAAACAGTGAAAGAAGAGCTGTAGCTAGGAAAAGAGATAACTTTTTTTAAGATAAAACATTGATTTTTGTTTTTATTTATTTATTTGTGCTTTGTGAATGCGTATGTGACAGCACCAGGAGGGGTCTATTGTCTTTGTGGAGGTGAGCTTTTAGGAAGTTATATACTGTATTCTTGCAAGTGGGGGGAGTGAGAGACGTCCTTTAAAGCATGGCTTGCTTTAAGCTGTTTTAATGATACTTAGAAGTACTTCACAGCACAGTCATAAAGTAGGTATAAATTCCACTTCCAGTCTTTGCATGTCCTTTACTGAGCCAGCTGATAGCCTGCATAGAACGCTTAGGTGAACAAGGCTTTGCAGGAACTGTAGGTAATTCTTTATTACCTGAGTCACAGGGAAGATGAGTGGTAAAGTCTAAATCTCCAATTCTCAGGGGAATCCTCAAGCAAGGCAAAAGTTTGCCCAGATTAATATCTCCTCTTCTTGCTAATCCTTGTTCACTTCCTAGTGAGTTGTTTTAACTTAAAAGGCTACTGCAGAATAACCCACGACCTCAGTTCTGGTGGTTTTGTCTGGTATCATTGTTTTGTTCTCACTGTTGCTAGTCTAGAAAGGTTTGTTGCAGGCAGAGCTGCAGGTTTTAGAGCCCCATTTCTTCCCCTCTGTGCTTCCAATTAGCTGCACTGTTGGAGGCCAGATCCTCTGCCAAACATGAAGAGGATTCCCCTCTGGATTCCTCTGGGATGTCCTTCAGCTTCCAATGGGACACTCCCTCTGTCCTTGATTTACTGTCTTGGCTAAAAGTGTAGGATTCCTGAGCTCTCTTCCTGGCCTTTGTTCAGAAGTGTAATAAATATTTAATTTTAAAAGGTTTGAAAATCTCTTACTTCAGTAGTTGATCTAATCTTATGCTATTACGAGTGAGGAGGAGGTTTTCTCGAGAGATAGATGAGAGCATTCATTGAGGTGCAAAGTTCTTTGGGAGCACTTGCAGGAGCTGGATACCCATCCTGACAAATGTACCTCACACTGCCTTCATGTTGGTTTTCTTCCCATTTTGGAGAAAACTGGAGATTTTTTATGTTCCAAGAGCCACATACATCTTCTGAGGGGGGTAAAGAAGCTGCCAGAGGGCCAGGGTGAGTATCTTGAAATTTAATAACTGGGATACAAGAGCTGCCTTTGGAGTGTCTTCAGCTTGTACATTGATCTGAGTCCATTAGATACTGGCTACATGTAGCAGCAGCAGAGAGACCTTCCTTCCAAGTGAACTAGTCTGGCAAATAATCATTATGCCAATTAAAGTGGAACTTTGCATAGAAATTTCCATCCTTAACCATGATTCCTCAGCTGTTTTCAATTATGTGCAGTTGAAACTTGAGACGCATGATGTCAACTTAAATGGCTGTTTCAGTTGTGTATGTATCCGAAATACACACACGAATGGGAAATATTATTAAGATATATTTTTTTTAAATTGCTTCAGAAAATTAAATCTGGATTCATTTCAATTGTGGAATACTTCCCAGCCCCAGTGAAAAATGGAAGAGGTGTTGAGGGGTTTGGAGTTTCAAAATTGCTGTGTTTTGACATAATGTTATTTGAACCACAACGTTAGTCTTGTCTGGCAGTAAGTGTTCTTGCAATTAAGCTTGAAAGCTGAATGTGCTTTACCTTTTCTAGTAGAAGTGCTGGAAGGTCTAAGCCTGGCATATGTAATAGAAGTCCAGACAAAACCTTGAGCTGGGAATACCCCTGCAAAGATCAGGATAATTTATTTGATCTCTTCTGCCTCTAACTTTTCCTGAATCCCCAGAGTAAACCACTGTTTGGGCGGAACAAATCAGGATGTTGGTATTTGCCTTTTTTTCCCGTTTGATACTCTTTGGGAAAGAGCTACCAGGTTGGCTCAGAGGATGTGAACATCTGTCACAGTTGAACTTCAAGCTGAGCTATGTGTTTTGGGAGAAGCCGTCTTTAACCACATTAGCATTTTGTAGAAGTGTGGAGTGAAGGAAGGAAATAAATGTGAATCTTGAAAGCAAAATTGATTGGAGAGGCTGCATTTGTAAGTAAAGTGGGTTATAAAACAGAGGCTTTTAAAAAGCTTGTGCTAACTTCTGATTTAGTGCTCTGTGTCTTGGAGGATCAGAGTTGGAGAGCTGAATGCATTGCCTGTCACAGTGTTGTGTTTAAAAATAGCTGTAGACCAGCCTCAAAGATGCCAATATGTAATGGGCAGATATCCACATTTTTCAAATCCTCTGGAGTGAGGCTGAATAAAAATCATAAAAAGGGTACTGTGCCCCACGCAAGCCGTGAAACTGGAGATGAGGAAATGCTACATGACTTGGCTATTGATATCTGAGGCAGCAATGGTTGTATGGATAGCCAAGAAAACAGCGAATTGGTCTGCCGGTGGAATGGACAGTTTCCATTGTGAGTTACAGATTATCTGAGACTAGTTCTAGGTTGGCATGTGTGCTGAACAAAAGCGGGGCTTTGTGCTTTACCACAGTTTGGCACTGTTCTGCACTAGACAGTAAGGACTCTTATCCTAAATTTTGACATTTTCAATGTTGAAGACAGGTTCAGATCCAAGTAGAAAAAAATTTTCCTTTCTGGTGGATGTATCAAACCTAACCTTTGAGCAGAGCACTAGCACTGAAGCATGTTTTGTTTTGGTATGGTAATACCACAGGGCAGAGGTGGCAGTGCATGGCTACCAGTCATGGCAGCTTGGCTGTTTTGCAAGGGAAATTTCTCTCTCTCTGCATAACAACTTTTTTTCAGATATGAAGGACTAGGGGAATGTGTTGCTCTTGACCGCTACCTTCATTCTTTACATACTGTTTGCTGTATCCATCTACCTACAGCTTTAATATCACACTCATTAAAGAAGTCCCAGATCAACTGCATGAAGAAAAGTGGGATGGGCTGCCCTGAGCTTCTGGAGCCATAACAACGTACAAGCCAACAATGGGCCCAGTGTTCTTTTAGCTGATGATTAAATACTTGGCTCATAAATACCAATGTTGTGTCATTCCGAAATCAAGTCAGCAAATTGTGACCATATGCAAGACTCTCTGTTTGGGAAGTGTCACGGTCGGGGCGCAAGTGTCTGACCAACCTCCCAAAGGGAAAGTCTCGCTCCAAGCACGACAGGAAGATTTGAGTCTTCTGAAGTCAGGCTCGGGAACAAAATAGGTTCCTCATCAAGAGCTGGTGAGAGCAGCAGTAGTGATTTAATCCTCTGTCTCTCTGATGCCCATCACCTCCTACCTTGAGATTAACAGCATGATCCAAAGGCCTATGGGGTGAAGTGAGTTGGCCCAGGATTGTTGTGTTTGCTTGAGCCCTGGCAGTCAGCTGCGCTGCCTCTTTGGAGATCATTTCCTCATTGGTGTGATGGGCAATGATGGCAGGTGGGGACCAGCAGGATGTCTTTTTACTGAGAGGCCTAATTTTAACAGGTGCTCAGTACATCCAGTCTTCCACATCTTAGTGAATTCTGGGGGCTTTTCAGCACATGTGGTATTCCTCTGACACTGTATGTCCTTGCCTCATGTGGATGTAAATCCATGCCAAGACTACAGCATTCAGAGAGGACCTGGAATATCTTTCCATATCCTCTGCTCTAAAAGAGGCCTGACAAATATTTTCATGTCCCTGCCTGAGGTGACAGGAGATCTAGTTAGTGCTAAGAGCTCTGAAGAGTTAGAATTGTAGCTATGGGTACCAAAGGCCTTTAATTTTCTGGGTGAAACAAAATCTGGCTCCCACTGACGCAGCACCTACTGTTGTTGGTGGATGCAGGGAGTTATCTTGCTCCTTCCTTTCAAGGGGTCTGCTAATGGGTCACAATTCGAGAAGAATACACTTGATGCTGGATACCTCCATATGTTCTGGAAGACTGCAGCAGTTTGCAACCTGCTCCATTTAATTTGCAGGCAGTTTTCTTGTTGCATCTTTGCTAAGAGCTGATGAATTTCAATACCCAGTATACTCTGTACCCTGAGACAGGATTCCAATCATCTAAGAAGTTGAATTCAAAGATATTTTCCATCCCTGAACACTTTGATCCTATGACCTCATATCTGAGTTACCCATAAATGATTTCTCAGGCATTTGCTTTTGTTTGTATTGACGAACTCTAGAATCTCATAGTGCATTATATGTTTTTCTGGACCTATTTCACAGTATCTGGGGAAGTCTACCAAAAATCAAGTAGGAGGAAGAGGCTGTGCTTGCTACTTAAAAGTGCGGTTGATGTGGTGCATCCATAGCTGTTTGGAGAGGCTACCAGTGGGCAGTACCTCACAGTGTATAGAAATAACCTTGTTGTGTGTGTTGAGGCATACAACATCTTTCTCCAGCAGTCACATGCACTCCTCGCACGAGAGCTATCGGCATTTTGCCCAAGGCCTTCCCTTGCTCTTGTAATATCAATGTTTAATGCTTTCCTATCATTACCAGTTTAAGTAACTCTTGGCATTTTATCATCCAGATGTGGCCAGAAACAACCAATATGGAACACCTTGTAAAAATAATAGGGTGTGAGAACAGGTAGTTGAGGGAACAAAGCTATGTCCACCATTCATCATTCTTTGGAGGAAATCACATTGTCATCGACTTCTGTTTTAGCCTCTGGGTGGCATGTGGAAAGTCCCATGGTTTATTTTCCTCGCTTGGAGAAGGAAGGCAGAGCTTTCTGCTGAAAAGAAGAGCCTGAAAGCAGTGCAGCCTAGCAATCAGAGAAGCTGTGCAACTTGGGTTCTTCTAACTCTGGTGTATGGCCTTGGGCAAGTCATTTAGTGTTGTGAGGTCCAGCCTCCCACCTCCCCAGGAGAGCCAGAGGGTTTCTTCATTTGAGGTATGACTTTCACAGTGATCCTTCAATACCTTTTTCTTAACCAAACTAAGACGACCTTTCCCTTCTCTTTTGTTTTTAGTATGTTGTGAGGAGCATCTTCAGAAACATGATGCTGTTGCATTTGCACTGCTGTGGCTGTTATTTGGGCTCTTTGGGCAGTGCTGCAGAGCAGGACACTGGACTGACAGGGCTGTGCTGAATTCAGGTGACTGGACTGAGCAAGTCCCTTTTTGCCACGCTCAGCAGTAACAGATGGGTTCAGTGCTGTCTGAGTTAGAATCCTCTGCTGAACAAATGCGAGGAAATTCCTATTAGCATCCTAGCACAGACATGAACATCGGCAGCCTTTGGAGTCTCCTGCCCAGCTCTCTCACCCATCTCTGCAGCAACGAGGTGATCATCTGTTGAGGGTGGTCAGCATTTCTTGATGCTGAACTGCAATGATGATTTACTTTGGTTGACTCTGGAAGCACTTACACTTTCCACAGAAGTGCTACAGCAGGGAAAAGCACTGACCATTTTCTGGTAGGCAGGAAAAATCACACCTATCGCTGTAATTAGAATAAAGATATCAGCAACTTCTTTCAACTGTCTACTAGCTTCATCTATAGCAGGCAAAGTTATAGTTTCAGTCTGAATTTGTTCTGGTTCACAAGTGAAGGTGAAGCCAGAGAGAACAGAATTAGCTCTGTGAGGGAGCACGAACAGCACACCTCCAACAGGCTGCTCTGAACAAACCTGGAGCAAAGCTTTCTTCTGTGGACACTGAGAGGTCATTAGGTGTTTCTTTTGAAACAGAGACATGTCTGTCACCTACCAAAAAGCACCTCACAAATGCTAAGGATAAGCCGTACACCTGGTGGGTTCTTCTCTGTGAAAATACTGGCTTTCAATATGAGCAGGCTTTCTTAATGCAACAGAAGATCACCAATAATTATTTTTTTTCCACCCTCATCTTCCCTAATTTTAGATAAAACCTTTTGAATTATAGACTTGAGAAGACCGGAAGAAAGAATTTTGTGGATAATTTTTTTTTTTTTTCTTCCTTACCTTTTCTGCTTCTTTTGCCAGAAGTGTTCTTCTACAAGTGCTTTATGAAAGAGCAAAGAAAAGAGTGAGAAAAGGAGAAATACCAAGAGGTTAAATTTTTTCCTCACTAAACTCAAAAAGAACAGCAATACATTTTCCCCCAGATTTAAAAAACTTGACGTAGCTCAATTGCCTGTCAGCATTGCTCACATTGGTGGATTTCTGCACTGGAGAGACAAGGTGCAAATGGAAGGCTAAGGAGGGATGGGCAGCTGCTGGGAGAATGGGTCACAGTGCCATCACCTCAGATGGCCCATTCGCCTTCCTCCAGTGATTAACGGGAGGTGGCTTCCTGCAGTGATTACTGTGTTTTAAGCAGCTTGGTCCAGCTTGGAACAATTACCCGGCTGCTTGGGTACTGAGAGCACAAGCTCGAGGCTTTGCTGTCTTTGGGATGTCAGCTGAAACCAATGTGATCCAAGACGACTGGAAGCCAATGGTATTGAACGTCAGCTCTTACTTGGTTCTGGGAGACCAAAGATGCTGGTGGCTTCTAAAACAGTTAGCAGTTCTTTCAGGAGGAGGACCAGGCTGTCACTCTTGCTTTGCTGCTTTTTACTGGAAGAGGTCCGCGTGGAGTGGTCTCTGTGCACAGCTGGACTTTTAAGCCTTCCTGCCAAAGATTCAGCCGGTACAGACAGTGACTCTGATGCAGCAGGTTTGTTTGACATCAGGGATAATTAGCAATTATCCAAATCTTGGTGCAAGCTCTTTCAGACTTGTTTTTTTTCCAAGCCAAGCAGGCTAGGCATAAAATTCCATCTGCCTAATTTGCAAATGCAATTGCTTTAATTATGCATCCAAGTTGGGAAGGTATATGCTCAAAAGATAGGCAGCTAATTCTATGCATGTAAGATGATAATGTATATACAGATTAGCTATATCCTCCAAAGCCTGCACCATCTCAAAACCTGTCCCCACTGAAGATAACTGTTTTAAAAGAAGAAATCCTTTCCTCTTGCAAGCTTACAGCAGCTAAGACAGCCTGCCCACCAGTTTACTTTGTTGTTTTGTTGCTGGTGCTCGTGCAGTTTTGTTTTACACAAAGGGGTAATTTTCTTTGCCCGGAGCTAACTCCTGCCAACAAGGACCGGAACATAGGGGTTAGATGCTGTGAATGTACCTGCTGCTACACTCAAGAAATGTTCTGTCCCAAGAGGTGGCAAGTGCAGAGAAGTGTTATGGAGCAGGGGGAGCTGAGGGAAGGAGGACACAGGAATGCAGATTGTGATAACTGATGATGAAGATGGTGGTGGAAGGCTGGAGAATGGGCCAGAGAGCTCAACCAGGTGCATCAGCAGCCTCTGCTCTGCCTTGCCAGCATTCTGCCCTGACCTTCTTTATTGACATTGTAATAGAAGCCCCTGGTACTGGTTTTCTTTGCACCCCATGTAGGTTACCTTGTGATCATCCTGAGACTTGGTTCCTAAAGCTGCAGCCTGCTGTTGGTTCTCCTGCCTGCCTGGATCTCATTCTGTCAAGCTGGCAGTAATCTCCCTGGATGGTTGTGCCAGGCTTTGCTTTGTCCTTATGGTTTCTTCCTTTTCTTTTTACTCAGATGAGCAACAAAAGGTCGAACAGTTTCCGCCAAGCCATCCTTCAGGGGAACAGGAGGCTATGCAGCAAGGCGCTGCTGGAGGAAACAGGGCTGAGCCTTTCGCAGAGGCTGATCCGGCATGTTGCGTATGAAACCCTGCCACGAGAGATAGACCGCAAGTGGTACTACGACAGCTATACCTGCTGCCCTCCGCCCTGGTTCATGATTACCATCACTATTGTAGAGGCAAGTACATTAACGCCTTCTCTCTGGGAACCCACTCCACATTGCCAAAGGCTTTGCTGGGACATGAACAAGGGCTAGAGTGGGACCCATTTGGACCCTAACAAGGACAAGCATGAAGCCGTTAGCCATTTTGGCTTACCTCTATGTGTCTGTGTAAGTGGAGGCTGTGATCCCAGCTGTCTCCAAGTGTCGTTATTAGTCATTGAGGCAATTTGTGTGTCAAAGTACAGAATTTGGGAAACTATAGCAAAACTTTTTGAGGAGTGAAAATCTGCACAGCTCTAGGGAAACTGGTAATTCAAACAATGGAATTAGAAGACAAATTCCTGTGTGGTTACCTCTTAATGGAGAGAAAAAGAAGGGAAGAGAAACTGGGTTAAATATTCTGACCTGCTCATCTGTTGCCCAAATGAGATCTTTGCACAGTCGCTGAGTAATGCGCTCAAATAAGCACAGAGAAGGTTATAATATGGCACTGATCAGTAGGGTGCTGAGTTCCTCTGACTCAGTGGCTGGTGTGTTACAGAAAGCCGCATATAGTGTTATACCAATGTGTTGCAGGTTTCTCCAAGCAGGGAATTTTCATGCTGTGGGAAGCTGTCAAATGGCAGAAATCTTACTGTACATTTGACTTTTTTTCTCCTTGTTTTTGAGAGTAGGCTTTTGCTAACCAAGGAATCTCCCTGCTCTTCTAGGTTGCCTTTTTTCTTTACAACGGAGTGGTATTAGACAGATTTGTGCTGCAAGTCAGCCATCCCTTATACCTGAAGAACACATTACTTTACCATCCTCAGCTCCGTGCTCAGGCTTGGAGGTACCTAACCTACATATTCATGCATGCAGGGTGAGTACTTACAAGCTGCAGAGATTCCCCACAGTTCAGGTTCCCCAGAGAGATGGAGGAGGAGGAAGTGACAGAATCAGCTCAGAAATAAATTTTTTAAAAAACAATTCTAAATTGCATATAAAACTGTAAAGCTGTTGTGGAGTGCTGGGCAACGAGGTGCAAACCTTTGCAACTCTCTAAAGGGAGGAGGCAACATGAGGAACTTAATGGTTCCGTTCTTCTCCCCAGCAGTGTTGTGACCACACCTTCCTCTAATCGTGCATTTCCCAGTGTGTGCTTCCTAAAACTCACCAAATCAAAGCCCAGTGTCCTTGTAGAGGAGTTGTGCAAGTAGTAGAACGAGTCCCCAAAGATACTGGACTGGTATTTTAAAAATACATGGTGTATTCTTGCTAGACTTCCTAGTTGAGGTTGGAAAAGTCAATTAAATTCCCTTTGCCTGTGGTATGTCATCACTCAGTAACGTTGTCCCTTCTGTAGGGACTGAGATAATGCCTAGAAGCCCGAGTCAAGATTGAACTCCCATTTTGTACACACTGTACAAACACCAGTGTTCCTGAAGAGCTGACAGTCTCGACTGACCAGATGGACAGAGAATGTTCCATCTAATGCAAAATGCAAATGAAGGCGCACAGTAAAATGAATCCTCCTTCATCCCATGGGAGGTATGTAGCAGACTTGGGAAGACAGTACAAGGCATGGGGATTCTAACTCTGTGCTTCTCAACTGTGCTAGTCCTCCCAGGATTCAAAGAGACTTAATTGTGTGATGTTTGTGATGCCATGGTGATGAGTGAGTGTCACAGGAAAGTTCATCCCTGTATAAAACACTACCCCCTCTGAGTAGTTGCTCAAATCATTATCTTCACACATTCCTGGCAGATAATTGGAATTTTCTTTAATACTGTCATTGAAAAATCACAGCAACAAGCTTTTTAGCAGTAGTTTATAGTTTGAAACTGTATAAAGACCCTTTGTTCTTAAATAGAAAGCCTGTATTCCCATCAGTCAATGTTCTCCAATGAAAGGCCAGAAAGATCAAGCTGCTCTTTTCCTTTTTCCATGTCTCTGATGGAAGACATGCTGATGTCTCATCTCTGCCATGGAATAACTGCCTTGGTGTATAATTACCTTGTGCCCTTGAGCACGAGATGTGCCCCAGTCCTCTGGATAATAATTGAAGGACAGAACAGGTTCCACCCAAGGGCAGAGTAGGAAAAAATTTATAGGTGAAACTCCTGAACATGGCAACATCTGTGCTCTGCATGTCAAATCCCTTCCAAAAAGTCCATTGTATGTAGGTTTCAATCTACAGGTGGACACGACTGGGCTTAAATGTGAGGCTGGTTATGTAAAATGAGAATTGGAGATTTCTGACGCTGAGGATGTGGGGAAAACTGGGCTTGTAAAAGGAAGCAACACTTGATTTTAACTGGTATTAGTTAATTTGTATCTGAGTTTTCTTCTGGTGGTGGTGGTGGTCTGCTATATCACTTACATAACCACAGATTGCCTTGGGATACATTTGAGGAAAAGCACTTGCACAAGGATAATTTTTGCAGCATTTAAATGTCTTCCTGTATCACCTGTGGCACACTTTCCTAACCTGTGCGAGGTCACCTGTTCCTGTAGCAGGCAGTGCCCTGGCACTCTTCACATTACTTGCTGAAAAATATCTCAGGTTTATTTCACATCTGTTGCTGGCCCAGAGATGAACAGTGGTGAAGGTGATGTGCAGGACACTCATTGTTTTTGTGATGGATTCCAAGTTCTTTAGCTATGTAGCCTTCTAAACAATGGAGAGACCCATTGAAGCAATAAACCTCCTGATTTATCTGCAGTATCTGTAGTTAGGCTAAATGTTCATTTACTGCTAACTTTTGTGTGTTAAGCTCCTTTCATATCAGGAGAACAGATAAATCTTGGAAAGGTAATAATGTTTGTTAGTGGATGCCCATCATTCTCCTCTTGTTTTCAAATGAGAGGCTAAGGCAATGCCATGGGATCTATTGTTATCCTGCTTCCAGCTGAGACTTTAAAATGGTAATGTAGACTGCTCCTTAATTTAGTGCACTTGGTCTGCTTTTTTGAAGAGCAAGTGACAGCCAGAAGGTGTCCAAGAAGACAACAGTTGCTAAGCCTTGGCTGTATGTGCCTCTAGAAAGATTCCAAAAATACACGGACTGTGTGTTGGCCCTGATGGAAGGAGCTTTGTCAAGGGCTGAAAAGGCAGTCAAAGTTGTAAATTCTGCCCTTCTGCTTTCACGGAAAGCAGACGTTGATTATCTGGGGCCCACGCATTTGTAACACTGCCATAACTAATGACTTGCATTGATGCTCAGTCCCATTTGTTTGGTCCCAGGGAAGGAGAAAGTCTTTAATAAATCAATGAAATTGTCATTTCAAGAATGACGCATTCAGAACTGGCAAAGGCTAATTATATTTTATGGGTGCTTATTGACTGTGGAGCCTTCAAAGCTCTTAGCCTGATGGGGAGGAGAAGTGAATGGGATTGCCCTGGAAAGTCTTTTAAGAACAGCTGTGAATCAGAGCAGTCACTTTAGAGTCTAGGATAAACTTTACCGAGCTCTTACAAAAGCTTCCTTTGAAAAATAAGACCCAGTGCTTTGTGTAAAAATGTCAGGTGCCACCTCATGATGTCAACTGTGCCAGCCAAAGCTTCTTCCCTCCCCTCTGTAGGGCACTTGGATGCTTTGACTCATTTCTGTGATCTCAGTTTGACCTTTGCTGGTTGTTCCTAATTTAGTTCCTAAATTCTGTGAACATGCAGGATCAGAATGAGTGCCAAAATATGCCCATGCCCAGTGGCTCTGAAAGTCTTGAGCAAGGTAGCAAAGAAAAGCTTAGTTACATGTAGCAGTTTCCCATGTTGACAAATTACAGTGCTGAGTGTCTTGTGCAGGAGAGAAATTTATCCTTGGAGAGTAATTGTGGAAACAAACCTATTAAGATATCTGGAGAGGACTGTTTCCTGCAGTATAATTTCTGGCATTTTTTTCTGGTCCAATTTTCAATTCTTGTTTATGAGATTGTTCTGTCATTACTGCATCTCACCATCAGCATTTTCTCTGATGTATATGGGAAATTGCTATGGTAACACAAAGAAAGACCAAAACAGTGAAAATGCATACAACTTAAACCAAAGATTGCTAGTGGCTGTCTGTGAGCAATCCTTTTCTTGTATAAAATAGGATGTAGATTTCTGATGCAGTAGCTACTTTGCACTCTTTCCCCAAAAGATACTAGCCTTCTGCATTAAGGGTACCACTGTGCCATTTAGGTCCACCTGCTTTATAAGCAGACTCAGGCACTATTCGTAGAGAAAATGTACCCCTGGGTCCAGTGTGATGTGGTTGTTCCGCAGGGTCACAGCCCTGGAAGCCCAAGGTAAATCTCAGACACCAGCATGGGTGGTGAGAAGGACCATGTTCAGGGGCCTGATGCTGTTGTTGCCTCACTGGAAGATCCTGCAGATGGCAAAGGCACTGGTAAATATTTGTACAGGGCTTTGAAAAGCAGCCAGACAGTTTTGTTAAGTACTGTTGATTAGAGCAACAAATAACTTGCTTTGAAGCTATTGATTTAGCACAGGAGAAAAGTGCTGCACTGTAGTCTTTACCAAATATGCGCATCTTAGCTGTGCTTCTCTACCTCTAGGTTACAAGAGGTCCTGCACGATGCACGTGGTGGGGTTAGCTACAAGACTAGTCTGAACCTAGCTTTTCCCATTGTGTCCAGCAGGAGTTTTGCTATTGACTGTAACAGGAATAAGAGTAGGTGAACAGAGAGCTTCAGTGAATTCACCTTGTGTCTCACTGGGCACCTATCCAGAGATGAAAACACTCTCTGCTTCCCATTCTGACCATGATCACATGGAGGTAGGCACAGTAGAAAAGGGGGAGAGTCAGCACAAACAATAAAGCAGCGTTATGTGTGTCACAAGGAATCAGCAGCTGTCTTGGGACTGCCAGGCTGACCTTGCTCTTGACTTAATATCCGCCCCTCATCATGGCAGTGTAATATGTGCAGGGAAAGGCTGTGTCATTAGGAGGGGAGAAGAGAGGAGCAGGACAAGTTTCTGGCGTCTGTTCCAGGCTCTGCTGCCATCTTGCTGCTTTTTTGGACAAGTCATTTAACTTCTTCAAACAAAAAAAAGTCTCACTAAGAACCAAACTTGCTATGAGGTCTTTGGCTGAAAGGATCTGGATGGATATGAAAAAGATAATGACCAGCAAGGAGGGAAGAAACTTTGCAGCTCTCAGTCTGAATTTTCAGAAACCATTGTTTTTCCCAGTGTTACAATCTGCTGTCATGAAGCAGGTGCTATATGATTTCCTTTCAAAGGTACCTCCATCTCAAGAGTAGAAAAGGGAGACAAAGAGTTAGAAAAGAGGACAACTGTTGTTTTTCCTTGCCACAGGATAGAACACCTTGGACTCAATGTTGTCCTTCAACTCTTGGTTGGGGTTCCACTGGAAATGGTGCATGGAGCTGCGAGGATCAGTTTTGTGTACGTTGCTGGAGTTGTGGCAGGTAGGTGACACCTCTGGAGGCCCCAGACGGAGAAGCATCTGAAAATGGTCTGTGCTGACTTTTGTGCAGGAGAAATGTTTTGTGACATTTGGGTGTAGGAGAAGAGCAGTCACTGATCTTCTGTGCGTTGAAATTCTTTCGGAGGCTGGAAGTGGGAAATATGCTACAACTTGACATCTGTTTCTAACTGGCCACGGGCTCTGTTTTTAGGAGACCTGCCAAAAAAATCATCAACAACCTGTTCCTTTAAAATAGCCTTGCTTTAGATTGTCTTCCTGAATGTGGAGGTCATGCTGTTCCTTTCCTCTTGTGTCCCATAGAGGCCTAGAAGAAAGGTGGTATCACAGGCATCCTTGCGTAGTCTTTTTTTTTCCCAGATCTGGTGCCAGTTCTTCCTCCATTTGTCCTGTACTGTCTGCTTTCTACAGCCTGAGTAAGCAAGAAGCATTTGGTTGTAGGTTGTAAAGCAGTGCACAGTAATCTGGAAAATAATTTAATCATGAAACCATGGGGTTTGATTGATTTTTAGTTTGTGCTATATTGCTTTTATTTATGTTTGACATTTCCAGCAGTTTGGAGGTGATGAAAGTTAGCTGACAATAGATCAACATCTAATTAAAACAGAGGGAGAGAGAACAACCAGGGTCTTCATGGTAGAACTCAGATAACGATTGACTGCCTTAGTTCAAGATTTATGGTGATTTTTTTTTTCCCAGCTACATAATTTTATTTTTTTCCCGTAATAAGCAGATAAAGCCTTTGTAAAATGGGCTGCATTGGGTACTATAAATCCTACATTCAAGTAGAGAGACTATGGAAAGAATAATTGGACTAGGACACAGGAGTAGGCGTGGTACAAACACCATGCGATTTAATGCAGAGAAAGGAATTAGCAGACCAGCTCTGCTGTCCCTTGCTTGTTATTTTATAAGCACTAAAGTGATCCCCAATCTGCAACTTCCTGGACATTTTCTGCGTAGATCCATCTATCAAACCCTGGGGCTTCATTTACGTATGTGCAAATATGCATTGCACGTCTGCGCCAGGTAAGCAAAGCAAGTGAGCATTGAGTCTGCTGCAGTTGAGCCCAGGCAAGCACTGGGAGTTGCTGGCTGCCTCTCGGATTCCTGTGGCCGTGGACTTGCAGGGCCAGAGGCAGGTTTTGCTGGGCATTGAGCTGGGCTGAATGGAGCTCTGGAGACTTGTAGCTGGTGCCTGAGTGAGGCTCTCTAGCCCACCTAGCATTATTGGTTCATTTCTGCAACACAAATGATCCCTTTTCTTTTTTTCTCAGACAAGCTGCCACATCCTCACAGACTTGCCTTTCACACCTTTATGACTGATGAGTTGTGGAAGAAAGTGTCAAATGGAAAGGGAAAACTTCCCTTCTTAGTGCAGGATGGAACTACAAATGTGACCAGGCAGTCCCACACAGAAAAGCATGCTGTGATCCCCTTACCTGAGTTGTTAGCCAATTATTAAACATGCTTTGTTCTTCGGCATGTGCCAGAAGAGAGAGAAAGAAGCATTCTTATGCTGAGGATTTGGCAATATAGGGGTAACACAGTTCCTAAACAGGAATAAACAGTAAAATACAGGCATGGGCCACAGTGGCCACTCCCTAATTTTATGGGGTTTTTTTCCCTCATTTGTCTGGCTTTACTAAGAAGACATGCTGAGACTGAGGAGGAGAGACTGAAGGTATACGCTCAGTGCAGTGTCCAAGCACTTAATTGCAAATTCTCATTATTCTTTTCTTAACCTCTCATTAACTTTTTCCTTAATGGCAGTGTTTAAGAGCTGAGAAGTCTCAGGGCCATACAGCCAAGGAGAGAGCTATCAGCAGAGTCGGCTGGTGGAACATCAGCATTTTCTTGACCCAGAATCAGTGAGCAATTAGCAAAGAAGTTTGTTAGATTCTGTACTACCAAGGACTCTCTCAAGATTTGCCATTGTGTCTTTTTTCCATTCCTGCTCATCACTAAGATCCTCATTTTCCCTGCCTTGTAACACCAAGTCTGCTTTTGTCTATCTCTTAAATTACTTTTAAAGTTCACAGTAAAAGGAGCTTTGGGCAGATCCAAGCCTCCAGTTTGTATCAGGAGAAGCAGTGTCTGTGTTTGGATGTATTGTTTTTAGTGATGCATTTATGTGACTGACCTGTCATTTTGCTGTTTTGCGTTTACTGCCTCTATATCCAGGTTATTTTTAGCTTGTTTTACTCTAAATTTTTGTAAATAATTTTGTGCTTTGATCAGAGCCTGTGCTAAGTTACGAGTCCACAGTTCCTTCTCACTGTGCAAGTATTTGTGTTGCCAGCATGGGAGCTGCTTCTATTGTATCTTCAGGTGAGAAACAAGACACAGACATTTTTCTGTGTCCTGCTTCCTTGTTATTTTAATCAGTGTGTAAGTGCCTTTTTGCAGCAGAGTTTTGAAGATCCGTTACTGCCTTGCTTGGCTGCTTTTAAAGTAGGTGCAGAAGAATCAATCAGTCACTGTCTTGGCAGTACTACAGGACTGAGTTGGCTTCACAAGTCAATTGATTCCCCCCCCTTCTCTTTATCTGTATATAATTTGCAGCAATTAGCACAAAACAGGCAGTAGCAGGGATGTAGGGTAGGAGAGAGTGTTTATTTGGCTGCCAGTTGTCACAAGCCCTTGTTCTTTCTCCCAGGGTCCCTGGCAGTGTCAGTAGCTGATATGACTGCGCCTGTGGTGGGCTCCTCTGGAGGCGTGTATGCTCTTGTCTCAGCTCATTTGGCCAACATAGTCATGGTGAGTACCAGAATTACTAACCTCTTTGGAAGTAAGCCAGGTCTGGTGGCCCAAAGGGATTGGAAATAGGGCCTGATCCAGCTGTTGGTCATTCAGAGCTTGCCCCAGTTAAGAGTCTTGTCTCCGTGTTGTGGTCCTGGAATGAAAATGTTACACTTCACTTGGTGGCTTGGGTACCTTGATGACTGGCAGCTTGCCAGGAGAAAACAGAGATACTAGTAATCCAAGACTTATCAGTGTACTCCAGGCTATCAGCTCTCCTTGCAAGAGCTGACAAATGTTTGGAAAAGAAGGAGCTGACTGGCACTGCAGGAGTTGCAGACCTGTCTGTGTCTGCGTGTGTCACGTAATGTTAGTGGGAACCTAAGGAAATTTAGTGTTTCGTGTTGTGTGCAGAATATCCTTTACATATATTTGTAGGCTGAAGCTGGACCCTGGGCATACTAGTGATGCATCTTTTTGCTGTTTCACCTAATGAAATAATTTACAAAGGTCAGTAAATACCAGCATCATCATTCCTTTAAGACCTGGAAACAGGAGCTCATCCAAGGTCCTCAGCTAGGTGGTGGCAAAGCCCAGCACATCTCCCCATGTGGCTCCTAAGCTGACCGCTGGGTGAGAACGGCTTTGCTGAGAGAGGTTTCAGGTGTGATGGTACAGAGTTGCACATCTGTCCTGTACCAGCCATGTCAGAGCAAAAAATGATGGTAATGTGTCCTCCCCTGGGTCTGAGCGGGAAGATAATGCGGGTCAGCTGCAGTAGAGACAGAAGGTCTGTTATGTGGGTGCTGGAAAACATGTGCATGTGTGGTGGTACTCCTGCCAAGCCTGAAAGAAAACCTCGTATTTAATGTTTGTACACAGCGAAGGCGTCAGGCACCGGCTGCAGCCCACAGTGGTGCTACCCCAGGCTGCCCTTGGAGCTGGGACTGGGGAGAGTGAGCGGTCTCCTGAGCAAAATAGGGGTTTTTTGCTGCCTTCAAGCTTTTTGGAGCATGAATGAGCTAGGGACTGTTGTCCAGATTGGGATGGTTGAGTGTCAGAGAGACAGGGAGTGGAGGAGAGGGGCTGCCTCCATACCACAGGGTTTCTACTGGGGTAGTGCCTCCTTATATACAGTTATTTTCAGTACAATTTGTGTTCCCTGCCCCTGGGCCAACAGGAACAGGAGGGAAGTCTCCCAGGGTGGTAATGCAGACACAGGGTTTCTTCACACTGAGATTCACAGAGTCAGAGGGGAACATCGGAGGAAATTTTGGCTTGCTTTAGAGGAAGAGGCTCTGCCAGAGGTGTGTGGACAGTCTTCACCAGTTATGTTGCAGAGTGGCCTGTCATTTCACTACTCATTGGCCTCCTCCAAATCTATTTAGCACTTGCTACCTTAGCATCTATATTTCTCCATTATCCACTGCCTCTCTTCTTGTCTGAAATTACTTTTACTGCTTTTCCCATTCTGTTGGAGGCTTTTTTGCTTTTATTTCCCCTTCTTATCTCTGCTCACTTAGTATCTAAATGTGATGCTCCCAGATGCTGAAAGATGTACTGGCCGTTTGCTGCTGGAGCACACAGTCCTGCACGGGTGCTTTGGGTGCTGGGAAGAGGAGGGACTGTTGCAGGGCGGGTCTCTTGAATCTTCTGTTCCCTTGTGCCTCCTAGTAACCGAAGGAAATGAAAACATTCTTCCTTGTAAAAACAAAAATTATTGGAATTAAATACGTAAAAAAACCAAAAGGGGGAAGCAATAAAATATGTCATCCCAAGGAAGAGAGTGAGGGGAGGAATTCAAAACAGCTACATGGAAATGGAAACTGGAGGAAGCTGCACAGTATTAATCATCATGAGTTCAGAGCCTTCTGCCTGGGCTCGATGTCTCTGTGGAGAGAGAAAATGAGTTACTTATTTTGTAGAGATTGCATTTTTGCAGTCACAAAAGTGATTTACAGACAGATCCCACGTAGAACTTGAATATATGTAATATGTATTGCAGAATATTTCTTCAGCAGACTGAAAATTCACTGGGTGCCATTAAAGTTAGGCTGAAGAGTTTACAAGCTTTTTTTTTTTTAGTTATTGTTCCTTCAGTGTGATGAACTAGGAGTTTTTCACAAGAGACTTGGCTAGCTTGATATCTCATACTGCTTTCAATAGGCAAAATGTCATTTGGTCACTTAATAATAGTGTTGTCATACATCTGAGTTCTCCAGAACATGATATCTTTTTCCAAGTGGAAAAGGAAGAATTTAAACATTTCTCTGAGGATTTCTATTATTCAGAGGTTGTTATTTCTCTGTATTGAATAATGACTGAGCCTGAAGGCAGTGGAGGCCAAATCCAGGCTTTCTAATGGCACTGTTTCCTTGGTATACTTTTCTTGAGGTCTTTACTCTTTGTGTGTGCTCTGCTGAATTTCAGGGAGCCTGAAGCACAGGCAGTAGCACTGGAAAAGCATAGTAGGGCTTGAGTGCACTGAGAAATGGCCTGAGAGATGAGTGTTGAGTCTCCAAGTAAATCATGATGAGATGTGTGATGTTAACCAGATGATGCTTGTGTTGAATGCTGGGTACTTCTTAATATAATTTTATTTGATGCAGCCTAATACAACAGGATTTTGCAGGGTACGTAAATTCAAATATTTCCAGAAGTCAGAATTTAAGGTGAAACATCATACTAACATGTTAAAAATTAGTCCATCTGAAGAACAGAGAATGGCAGGGCCAGCCAAGGGCCATATCACACCAGCTGGATCTAAGGCAGGGAAAGCCAGTAAGACTGCCAGGCAAAGAAGTTATGGACTATCCATAACTTGGATGTGTCTGTGATACATCCTTTATGGTTGTGTCCTCTGAGACTGACAGATCTATGTTTGGTGTTGTGAGTGGGAAGTTCACAGCCAGGTGGCAAAGGCAACGAAAGGGGCTTGTTTCAAGGGATGGTCATCCTTGATGCTCTTCCAGTGTAGTTCTGAATGTAAAATCCCTTCAGGTTTGCACGCAGCATCGCTTTGTTTTCCTTGTCTCTTTTCCAGAACTGGTCAGGAATGAAGTGCCAATTCAAACTGCTGCGCATGGCTGTTGCCTTGATCTGTAGTAAGTATCACGCAATACTTGGCACACGCAATCCTGTTTTGTTTGTCCTTGTCATAACAGTTGATGCTGATTCAGAGAGTTTCGACTTTACTGCAGTTCTGGTAGGAACTTGCAGCTGGACCTTCTGGCAGCAGAAACCACATCGATCTCAAATGCAGATTTTGGCTTTCAACTCAAACATTTGTAAATGAGAATTTGTTGTTAACCAGCATCTGTAGCTTGTGGCATTTGTAAAGATCTGGGACTTAAATGCTTCATCTTTGAATTCGCAAACAAGCAGTGCTTTCATAATGACAATACTTAGGTTTCCTAGTGCGTTTCCTATCTGGAGTGGCAACACTTTAATTAATTATCTTCCAGCCATATCTCTAGGGTGGCACGAAAAGGGAAACTAGGCCATGTATTCCTCACAGACAATTGTCTTCAAAGTCTCAAAGTCACTACTAACCACTGGGAAAGACCTCATGTCTGTGCAATGCAAGCCTTACCTAGCCGTGGCTTCCCAGCTTCCCTATGCTCACTGTACAAGGCAGTTTCTCCCCTCCATCTCTTCAGGGATGCAGCGCTACCTGCAAGATGGACTTAAGAAGAGATAGACCTAGATAATTAATTTCTTTTTCTTCCTTTGTTCCAGTGAGTTTTGAATTTGGAAGAGCCGTGTGGCTGCGATTCCACCCTTCTGCTTACCCACCATGCCCACATCCCAGCTTCATGGCTCACCTAGGAGGGGTGATGGTTGGAATCACCCTTGGTGTCATCATCCTGAGAAACTATGAGCAAAGACTCCAAGATCAGACTTTATGGTGGATCTTCCTTTCTATTTATGTCATTTTTGTCTTGTTTGCCATCTTCTGGAACATTTTTGCCTACAGCCTGTTGGATCTAAAGCTACCTCCCCCTCCTTGAAAACATGGGACAGAAAACTCAAGAGTGGAAGTCATCTGTCAGCTGTGTTAAATGAATGAAGATGGAGGATCTATTTTTATATTTAACTAAGGGGAGGATGATTCTTTTGAACACAAGTGTGTGCTGGAGGAGATGCCTAAAGATCTCAAGAAAGAATGGGCTGTTCAGTTTGTTCACAAATCTAGCAGGTACTGTAATACTGGCTAGCCTGGACCCTGCAGTTTCTCCACTGCCAGGGCTCCCACTGGGCAGCTTCTATGTGGGCACTTATCACTTGGTTTGTTAGCGCACATCAATATTTTCTATAAGATATTTGTATTTTCCAGGTCAGTGCTGGAATTATGGCCAGTTGTTGAATGAATCTCCTCAATGTCGCTGAACATTAAAAGGGAAAAGAGCAGACACTTACTAGAGACTCGCATGGTACTCACAAGGCAGCTTGGGTTTGGTTTCTATGTTCACATCTGACCGTTCAGCCATACCAGTGCCACTGTCTAATTACTTGAATGGTTCCTAAGGTATTTTAGCCTACAGTGAAACCTTTCTTATGCACCTTTCAAAGGAATCAGCAGAACTTGATCACCCAAAGTGATGGAAACTGGTCTTCAACTACAGGTCAACTGAAATTGCACTATAAACCTTGGGAACTCTTAGAGTATTGTGGGCACCCAGCCAGAGGTGACTTTTACTGTGCATGTTTCACTTGACTTTAACTAATTATTACCCCCCCAGCCTGCTGTGGCTAGAGGGTGTGACTGGGGTTTCTTTTTTGAGGGATGAAGAAAAGGAGGGCAAATGTTCAATTGTGTTTTTATCAGCTGACAACTGGGTGCTGTTTTCTATTTCTGGCCACACTGATCTAACACCTGGCCTGCAGTGAGCCTGTAGCAAGGATCTTAACTCTTCCAGCAAGTTCTTACTAGAAAAGTGGGACCATAGCAGTGCAGGGTGGGAACTGTGTAGCCTTTACAGCCATATAGTCCATTTGGGGCCAAATCTGTCCTCTGAAGTCAGTGGAGTTAAATCAGTTAACTTGTTTCAGAGAGCTGCCAAACTACAGTCCAAGAATGTGGATGCCCTCCTTTTCTCTCCCCTTTACCCACCTAGTTTGATGGCCTGGATGAAGCAGCCCTAGGAGTCTCTCTACACTAGCTCCTTTCCTCGAGTTTTTTGTTTGCATATTGGTGCCCAGGCACCAGCCACCAGAGCCTTCCACAGCACATCTCACAGGCACTGTAGCAGTTGGGTTTGTGCTTGTAGCAAAATGTCTCTGTATCATAGGCTTCATTCTCTCAGCTGTGTAATTGGTGCTGCCAGACAAGACCACAAACCGGTAGGAGTCTGTCTTTCTAGAGAGGACATTTGCAAATGCTTGTCAGCTGCCCCCTTCTTTGCCTCTTCTAGGGAAAAATCTCTCTGGTCTGGAACGGTGAAGTTCTGTTCCCGCAGTATGCACTAGTAAAACTCCTGTTGCCTCAGGGAAAGGGAAGGGGGAGAAAATAAGTGTTTCTACAGCCTGGAATAAGCCTTACCTGCAAAATAAACAATTTTTGCCACCTTTGTGTACAGGAATGGGATCTCTGAGGGCAACCGCACCTTTGTTGTTTTTCATGGCTAGTACATTGCTTGTGGGCCCTGAGATCAAGGAACAAGAAGAAAGGATAAGGGTCAGAGCTGTGTTCATTTTGGAGAAGGGGATGGGTTCCCTGTGCCATTTTACCTCTGCAGTTTGGGTCCAGATCAAAGCAGTCACGAGAGTTTACATGCGTTGTTTCAGGTGCTGGCCCAGTGAGTTTCGTAGCAGTGGAGATCATCTCCCTGGGGAGCAGCAGGAGAGCGGGGAGCTAGGAGAATACTGACAGAAGCATGGTTAACACAGGAGGAGGACATGCCTTTCCCCACCTATTGCTAAGCCTTTCTGATTACAGATGCCTTTAAAACAGAGGTGAGCAGAAATGGGAATTCCCCTGGAAGTTTTAGGAAAACTGAAAATGTTGGTAGAAAATTTCAGTCGTGACAAGACCCAAATTATTTTGCCTGTAATTTACTAGAGTACAGTATGCACAAATTGACTTTTATTTTTGGTTTCTCAACTGAAAGATACTTAATGCTCATCAGTTTTTCCCCAGGAAAGGTTTCTGTGCCTGCCAGTGATGCATTCTGGGGTGCAGCAGCAAGCTACAAGTTCAAGGGCCACCAGTTTCTGTATCAGCCTGATCCTGGCCAATATACCTTTGCCTCTGCTCAGGAGCAGGAGGGAGCTGAACAGAGTAATCCAGGCACCCTTCCTTGGTCCTTTATCCATAGATGAACATAGTTTGCATGAGCTGGTTGAAAACAGCTCTGAGGCTGAGGTTACGACTTGCTCTTTTAAACTTGTTCACCTTTCTGACTTCCATTCTGTGTCCCCCTACCTTGACTGAGCAAGTCTACAAGCAATCCTGGGGATTAGAAAGGCCAGGCTTTGAAGCAGTCCTAGATTTATTGTGGGTGAAGAAATGAAACTCTCTTGCATTCCTGCTCCTCAGAGCTGAAATCTCTCCCCATACATAGAGCAGGTTGTACACAGTCTGTTATCTGCTAAGAATCTATCACCTCATGCAGTCAGAAACAGTGCAAAGTACTTAAGCTTTTATAATTTATTTTTTTGTTAATCACTAAAATTACACTGTGAAAACTCATTGCGTTTTTACAGAGTATCAGGACATCTAGTTACGTTATTTTCTAATGTACCCAGCAATACCACAGTGCTGCAGCACCAGAGAGCTAATAGCAACCAGGCTTTTCTTTTACCTCCAGATGTCCTTGAAGCTTCTGGCTTATGTGGGAGACATAATATTCTCCATCCTGCTCACTTGTGGTTCCAACTTGTTACAGTTGGCAACATGCTCCTGAAGGAGCTGTGCACTGAGAGACTGGTTTTGGTGATTGTTTTGGTTGTATCTCAGCTACTGCAAGGATTTTACATCAGTCAGATAAGATGTGTATCTGTTCAACCTTATGGATGTGCAGTGCTAGAGAAAAAGGCAAGGACTGTTACCAACCTATGGATCTGAAGAGTGCACATCAGAGGAAGCTATTTTATGCTTGTGTCCTTGAGTTAGGACACAACACCTGGGGAAAAAGAAAAGATGTTTCTGTGCTGGACTTCCCATTTAGTAAGTATATTGCAGCAGTTGTCCAGTGAGGATGGGTGCAGGGAGCAGTGATACAGACTGAGAGCGCCTGGGGTGCTGGTTGTAGAGCTCCTTCAGGGACATCTGCCAGCAGCACGCCAGCAGCACCCATGGGCCCAGCTCCCAACCTCTTGGTGATCCCTCATCCCAGAGGAGAGGTGGGAGGGGTGGGTCAGACAGCTGCAGGGAGGAAGAAGGAGGAGGAGAACCAGGTAGCTCAAAGTCCATAGGGCTTGCAAATTGCACCTTTTATGCCTAGATACTTGGAGGCAGGTAGAGATTAATTTTGCACGCATTGGTAATGATATAGGAAGGAGGAGAGGGAGGGTTTTAATGGAGTGGTGGGAGAGGAGGTTACCAGGAACGATCTCTAAGTGAGGTGTAGGGGAGTCGCACAAATACTGATGAATTTACTTTTGCTGAGTTCTTATGGCAACATCTCATGTCACTTGTGCCCCATCAGTCGATGAGGTATCTTAGCACTTATGTGGCATGTTGTGATTCTTCACTACTTGCTCCTTTAGCAGTAGGTAGCATTTTATCGATGGAGAAGGGCAAGGCCAGAGAAGTTGTCATTGCCTGAGGTTGCTGGACTAGAAATAAAGGTCAGGGATTCGGTATCCCAAGACTTTGCTCCTTCTGATGGATGGTATTGCCCGTGTGTTTTAAATCAGATTAGATAGTTTCAATTTAAACTGGGGTATGAAGGATGGCATCTGACATGTTTAGAGCTGGTACGAAAATAACAACTATCTCCTGGCCTCACAATATAGCGGCTGTTTTGTGCCAATATTTACTCTCACAGGATCGTGGGTAGCACTTTCACACATACTTCAGTGAGTACAGAGCTCGAAATCTATCTGTTTACATAGATCCAAGCCCAGCTCAGTTATTCTAGAAACCCCATCCACTGGCTTTACCCGAAGCAGAACTGGAGAATATGGGTGCAGTTCAACACCAGCAACCTCTGGAGGCAAACTGGGATCTAGAGAACAAAGGCCAGCACCTCTGGGTTTAGCCTCTGAGTATTGCTGCTGTTCTGTTTCTTTTACAGTAGTGGCTGCTCTACCGTGCTCTGTGATAGGAGTCAAAAATTCCTTCTGCAATCACCGATGCTGAGAGCTGGTTATAAAGGAAACCTGTGCATTTTGCAGTTCTATAAAGAAAGAATCACACGTAAGACAGAATCCAAGCTTGTTTAAAGGTAAATGTATTTTAATGTCACCATTAATCATTGGCTTTTAATTGGAAAAAGCTTTCTAATGAGGTGTTTCTGAAATGCCAGTAGTAGTCCAGAAAACTTCTCTGTTTCTGATACTGTACAACACAGAGCACAAAACATTCCCAAGGCCTGACTTAAGTAGCAAAAGTACCTTAATTTCCAGTGAGCTTAATAGACACATTAGTCACTGCCTGACTCCTGACACCCCCCCAGTGTCTATTTAGTTTGCAAATAAAGCTAGAATTATGCAGCTTTTCTTTTTGCTTAGGCTGCTAATGCTAATAACACATCCAAGTGTTAAACACAAAGCACTAAACAATGTAATTTTCTGCCTTAAAATACTGAACAAATGATACTTTCCCGTTAAGGGCTAGTGAAACACAATGATATTTACAAGGTAAGATGCTATGGTACCTTTCCAGATATTTTTGTATTGTGTATGTTCTGTATATTTTTGTTGTAACAATATTATTTGAGCGCAGAATCCATTAAATTTTTTTTTGTGGTGTTTTTTTTGTTTTCTGTTTTTTCTTTTTTGTTTTAATAAAATTGAGCTGTTCTATATCACTTGTGAAAAAACAACCAAGAGAAAACTTCCAAAGACCGTTAATGCTGTATTTAACAAAAGAGCAATTGGTTTTGAGCTCTGCAGTGTGATCTTTTAATAATGGCATTGATAATTCATTTTTATGTCTCTGAAAGTGTCTGTCTAAAAGGTAATGTGGAGGGTGAACTGCTGCTTTATTTCTCCATAAGATAAAATAATGATGCAGAACCAGCCTGGGACTTGTATGGGAATTCAGGTCTTGTCCCACCACTTGACAATGGATGCTTTAGTGCAGCAGTGACCTCAGAACTGCGGGGAAGCTGATGACCAAGTACATTAGACTGTTTGAAATGTTTTATTGGAGTGCTTGTTCTCTTTTAGCATCAGTCTCCACTGAATGTCTTAAAAACTCAGAGCCAACACATTCTTGTCTCTTGAATCCACAGCGGGAACAACATATCCAGGAAGTTCTGCAGCAGGCCTCCAACTGATTTAGTTATTTAGAGATAACTAAAATAAAAATCCTTCCACCAGCATGGAAGGGGGAGGCCTATTTTGAAAAATACTTTGTGTTTTTGTTGGGAAACATTGGGTTAAAGTGTAACTTGAAGAAATGAAGATGAAACAGGCAGCAGTTCCTGTCAGATTTGTTGCTCCTAAGGGGAGATGGATCACTTCTACCATATGTGAGAGTCAGCTCTTGCTGTTAGTTTTCTGCACTTAACTGAGCTTTCTGAGACACTTAAATCTCCAAATTCATTAGTTGAGTACTTCCAGCAAGAAGGTAAGGTGGGTTTTGTCAGTTAATACAGGTACTCTCTGCTAGCGGCATACTGTTTCGTTTTGGTTTGTTTTCTGGCTAAAATAGTTTTAGAAAGAAAAGCTGCAGGACAGAAATATTGCCAATTCCAGCCTGTCGCAGAGAAGGAGCCAAAAGCTGATAGCTGTGATACTCAGCCTTGATTACACAAACTCATAAAACTCATTATCATCTTATTCCCGTAGCTCAAATCACATTCTGTATAGCAAGCATTGCTTATTAGTGTTGGAAAGAGAAAAACTAATTGGTTTATATGCTACTTCTCTGGGGAGTAAAGAGAGTAGAAACCCAAAAACCCAAACCAGCCCCTGATTTTTCAAACTGCAGGAGGTCGGTAGCAGTTAGATCTAAACTTGCATTCCTGGCATTAGCCTGGGGGGGTTGTTTGCCTGGGTTTGGGTGTTCTGGAAGGGCTTGTTTGTTGGTTCATGTCTGTGTTTGTTGTTTTTTTTCAAAGGGTTTTAAAATCAGACCCTTAAAACTACAGTAAAAATCTTTCTGGTTTGCAAATTAAGTGCTCATCTTGGCATCTTCTGACCTTTTCTGTGCTTCATCCTGAGCTTTGAAGAGCTGATCACTGGAGGAAGTTGTGTGTAATACTCTCCAGGCATTCATGCAGCTAAACCAGCTGCTTCTGCATTATTTATTATGCTTTTGTTTAATTTCCTTTAGTTTGGTTTTTTAAAATAGAATTTATAATGGAAAGATGCCAGTAAAACCTGTAAACTTAGGAGCTACCAGGATGTATTTCAGTGTGTGTGTGTACGTACTTGTGAACATCTCAGACTGAGAGTCTGAGTTAGTAGTTGGGTAACTGGATGGCAAAGTCCCTGCAAAGCCGGCAGAAGCAAGATGATGTTAGAACAAAGGCTGCAGAAAGCAAGAAGTTGTGTTTTCCATAGTGCCAGACACCTTCACTGCTGGGAAAATCCAGGAAAAGGAACCTGCAACAGGAAAAGCTGTGACTGAAGCTGTCCGCATGTAACAGCACAAATTAAGCGGGACTGATACTGAACAAGGCGATGCCTTGGAGAGAAGAGGCCCCAACATGAGTGGGCAAAGTTTTGTAGTTAAGGTTAAAAATACCTGGATTTTGAAGAGTGATTTATGATAATTGACCTAGCAAGCAAAACAATCTTATTTAAATGAGTGTAGTACAGGTCACAGGTTAATAGGATAATTCAGGTTATCAGGTCCCTTAGGTCTCTAGTCCAACCTCCTGCACAAGACAGGCTGAGCTAAGAAGTAGCGCAGGTTGTTCAGCACTTCAGTTTATCCCTGAAAACTTCCAGGGATGAAGACTGGGCAAGGCAACTGCGCTTCTCACCCCTAGCACTGCTGTGACTGGGCCTGACCTGCTTTGTAAATACGATGGCCAGCACCTAGAACCCGCGGGCCTGCGGGGCTCCAGCCCAACGCTCCACCTCGCTGTAGGCACAAGGAACAGGACTAGTGCAAGACTTTAACGCTCCTACCCCATCACAGCTCGGTGCTCTTCACTCCCAGCTTCTCATGGGTTGCTTTTTAGCACTGATCTCTTCCCTGCCTCCCGATCAGGCAAAATACTAAAGTCAGTGCTCCAACTTTGTTTAAAACGTACAAGAGCAACAACGGGTGACATGTTTTATTGAGTGGTGCTGATTTACTCACTTATGAATAAAATATTCCAAAGAAAAACATTTCTAAGAGCTCCTGCAAATGAGAATAGAAGAGGTTTGTTTTCTTTCAAACTACTTTTATTTTCTTCCCTGACCTGCTCACATACATTTTGTGTCACCTTGGCTCTCATTGTGACAGATTCTGCACATTATGCTGGCAGCTCTGTGCAAATAAAGGGGTCACCAAGGACAAGACTCATCTGTAATTTAACGTAGGCAAAATATGAAGGATTTGAATGTGTTTTATTGGAAACTTTATTAGAGGTTCACCACAGCGGTGTCAGAGGAAAAGCCTTCAACTTTCATCATCAAATAGAGCACTGGCAGATCAAAGGTCACTGCATTAGGACTGTTACAGTAACTGTTTCAGGGAGAGCTGTTCAAACGTGCTCAGTTAAAGCCTCCAAATGCTGGTTGCAAAGGTCAGGAACAGGGAGTTTTGCTTTTACCAGGTTTGCAGAATTGGTCCTTGTTCACGTGCTCACTCAGAGGCTTCGCCAGTTTTGATTCCAGCTGTAGCCAAAGATTTTTCTTCAAGTGTTCTGCTGCCTACATGTCCTATGATGTGGGTAAGAATTCATTGCTGCGATACAATTAAATGTGTTAAAGTCTGAATAATTAACTTGGGAACTTAGTTTACTTCTATTTCTGAAGACGTTTCTATTAATTGAAAGTTAATATTTAATCTGTAAAATTTTCAGCTGAAAAACATTATTTACAGTTATGCAAAGCTGGTCGTAAGAGCGTACAAAGAAGGTCCCAATCGCAACGCAGTGAAGAACGGGATTCATCAAACAGCCTGGGAATTAAAGATGTCTGTCCAAACACACACAAACTGACTCCGAAACGCTGTGCAGTCTTCAGGCAGTTCTGTCTCATGCCAACTAACACGTTGTTTACCTAGAAGCAGCAGAACAAACTGCCAATTTGAAAGTACAATGCAGAAACCAGCTACAGACTTGTTACCCGTGTTGTCTTATAGAAGCAAATCTGACTAATTCATTTACTACGCTTTATCCATGTTTCTGCTTCTTTATATATTAAAACAAAAGTAACCAGATCTTAATAATTAGACATGATCATTTTAAAGATATTTAAAATATTTAAAACACTTAAATGCTTGCCAGGTAAGGGATTTGGTTTTTTTTTTTTTTCATGCAATGACTGTAAAAACCAAATGTCCACAATTTCCTCAGAAAAGGAGCAAGTCATTTGGAGAATCTGGTAAGCACTGGAAACAATGCAGGACTTTGTATGATCTGATATTTACACACTAAAAAAAGCTCACAGGGCTTTCTCTAAAAAAGAGAAAAGGCAGATGAAACTGCAACTTAGGCTTGGCTTAGGTAGTACTTTAAAATATAAATTAAAAATCCTGCAATAGTGAAACGGAGCTGCACAGAAGAAATGAATGATTTAAACAATGCCCTCAAATGAGGATAAAATAATTAAGATAATTTTAAGCCACTGATGTTTCTCTCATGAATTCCTCAAGGACAGTCACTACGTTTCTGGCTTCTGGCATTTCTGCATGTTCCACTTTAACGATCTTCAGAAGGATGTCTCCACTGCCACAGTTCTTTAGGAACATGTAACACTTGAACAGAGCGTAGTGGTTCATTTCAGCCTGGCGGATAAACCTCTTCAGGTTGTTAATGTCTTGTATAGCCTGGGAAAAGATGAACAGCATTTCGTTACCCTTCTACATGGACAGAAAACATAGGGTCGTGTGGAAAAGTGAAGGGAGAGAAGCAAAAGCATTTCCCACAGGAATTTTGTATTTCTACTCCAGAGTAATGCAAGAGTGATGTACTGTCCTTGATGCACATTACCACTGTTAGTGTAATGACGCGAAATGTGTGGACACCACAACTTGGTAGGTCCAAACTTGTAGCAAGAGTTCTCCTCCTCTATTATGACAGATCACCTAGGAATTGCTAACTACTGAATTACACAATATTGTGTGGGCACAGCTCAAATTGACAGTATTTTAAGAAAAAAGAAGTGGCTTTTATTTTAAATACGAGAAAATGTCTTTGGAGTCCTCACTAAAGAAACTTTCAAACTACTTTACGTTCTGGTCTCATCAACTACAGCAAACCTCAATTTAAACTTCAGACTTAATCAGTTAATGATGCACAGACATCATAAAGAATTTAAAACCGCAAAAAGAGTATTTGCTCCCTCAGTAACCCTGATGTCTTCTCCAGGTCTTTAACATACGTGAACAGGTACCTTCAGTTTGAAGTTTTCCAAAATCTGTCGGAAGAGAAACGGATTTCCACCTTCAGCACCATTCACAAAAGCGTGCATCCAGTCCTCACAGAATCTGTTGCTTCCTGGTACGCATTTAGGAACACGGGAAAGAGATGATAAAAGTAAATGAGCTCAACAGAAATAGACAGCTGCATTCACCTGGTTTAATCGCTCACATTAACTGACAATAGTATGCCTGGGCCAGGAGATAAGTCTTAAGAAAAACACATTAAAAAACAAAGCAAACGTACCTACAGTGATTACATGAAATTCTGTCCTGATTGGTGAATCCCTTTTCGCAGCATTTGGCAAAAGTACAACAGGAAAAAAAATTTTGCAGCTTCCCTGAAGTGTACAAGCTGTAGTTTCACGGCACGCAAACTAAATGCGCTGCAGATTTTATTATCAACTATTTTGAAACCAGAGTTCCAGTGTGTCTGGTAAAACAAGCTACCTCATAGGAGAAGAGGTTTTCTGTTTCCAGCCAGAATCCAAACTTTCTGGACATGAACCTATGAGCTTCTGAACGACCTCAACTACCTCTAACATCCAGAACTCCCAGCAGCTGAGGGATACAAGTGAGTCACATAAAGAATCATTCACAGCTGTCATCTCACCTGCATTATGCAACTGCGGCTGAGGTCCGCTGCAGTCTACAATCATTGACTTGTGCTGTTCCTCAGTCATGGCGATGCACAAGGAGGTCATCGTGCCTTCCTGAACGAGTCCCTGGAGGCTGGCAGCTGCCAGAAACCTGGCAAAAAAAGCATCTGTGAACTGCTTGCTTCTTCACAACTCCTTAGCAGCAAGAACAGGAGGCTCTTAAACTCAAAAGCCAAGTTACTCACAGGTTCCTTGGTCTCTAGTGACTCTCTAAAGCGTCTTTACCTGCTAATGTCTTTTTGTGTTCTTTCATCTGCGTTTTTTACTTCCACAGGAGTGTAACTCAAAGCCTTAAAAGAAAAAAAAAAAAAAGCTAGATGCAACTTTGATATCACTTCTGTTGCAATATTGTACTTATTAGCAATAAATACATAATGTGGTGCTTCAAAAATTGTTCTTTTCAGAGAAAGAGTAGAGGCCAAGGGAATTAGTTTCTATACGAGGCACACGTGCAATACAACATCCCTTTTGGTTCCCAGGATTTATAGCAGGGACAGCTTTCTTGTGCTGTTTCCCACTTTCTCATTTTTATTTCAACTTGGACACTACTATGTAATTTGAGTTAACTACAAAAAACTGATAAAATAAATTGCTATGTGCTTCCTTAGCAATAGAGCAGGGAAAAAAATACTTGCCCTGAATTAAAAAAAAGAACAAAAAAGTTGTTCTTCAGTTGCTCCTGGTTGGGAAAGCACATGCAAGAAACATTTAAAACATGTTGGAGTTACTGAGGTTCCTTCTGAATGTTTTTTAGTTACCCAGTTTGAAATACACTCACAGCATGTAACAAAAAGGCGAGTTTCTCCTGGAAGAGCTGAACCACTCTCTGAATAGGGCAGATGGCGTCCTCAAACCAGCTCCTCAGGTAGGGGTTAACACAGGTCTCCAGGGATTTTTGCTGTAACAAGGTGAAACATTAAAACTTTAACTACAAATTAGATTTCTACACACATACAAGCCTATTAATAATCTATTCAACTTAAAGATATTTGGATCTTAGAGCTTTCTTAATTTCAAACTACTGTAAACTAAAATAATGAGTCTGACATTTAAAGGGACACTTATTTGGAATCCCAGCAATGAGTTGCTTTGCATTATAAGGAATAGACAGAACTGTAATATTATGGTATATACTGAACAAAGACTGTACAACAGCAGACAGGGTGAGACTGAGCCTCAAAATACATTTTCCATTAGAACTGTATCAAGAAAAACACTAAAAATCCTTCCTTAAGGTTCTGAAGTGATAAGAGTTCAGGTGGATGTTGATACTTCCCTGGAAACTGTTACCTTTTGTTAGTCATTCTTCCCTCTGAATCTAACTGCAAGTAACCTTTAAGAGATTTATGACTGGTACAAAGAAGTCTTCCCCCCCCCTTTTTTTTTTCCCTTCTGATTTGTGTGGTTGATGGCACTTTGGACATTTGTTGTTACTACAGCAAATCAAGCATCTCTTACAGTGTTTCATCCTGGTACTTAAAAAACCTATTTTGTCTCTATAGACTAAATCTTCCAGCTTGTCCTAGTAATTAATTTGCATATATAGTATTTTCACCACTGAAAAAAAAACCTAGGCCTTACCTCCAAATCAAGGTTTATCTTCAGACTTTGAATATATTTGTCCAGCTCAAGTCTGAAAGTACCTTCTTAAGGAAAATAAGATGCAGCAGTTAAGACCTGTATTTCTCCCTTTCAGTGTATGGCTGTTAGTGACATTTTCAGTTACTGGAAGGTGTGCACAAACGAGCCGATTGCAAGTAGGAAATGGACAAGATGAGAACATAATTTTTACATCATCTCCCCCTCCACACAGATAAAGGAAGTTAAAGGTAAGGATATAGTTCCAGCCCTTTCTCTGAGCCACCTAAGAAACAAACCACGTATTCTGGAGCACTGACGTCTGTTTCCAGCGTTGCCATTTCTAGAAGATTTTCTTGTTGGAAACGACAGTAATAACAACCAACTTTATATTCTGGTATGCTACGCAGAAAAAAAAGATAATTATTTTGTTACAGATACATCATAATAAATAAGAGAAAAAAGCAGGCATACATGATTTCCATAAAGAACTTTCACCTGCCAGCATTCGTGGTTCCTATGTTCATATACAGAGCTCTTAGACCTCTTTTTCCTCTGTGGTGTGATTGGAGTAGTTTAAAAGGAAATGGTCATAAACGTGGTATTTTTAAAGTATTCAAACAGTATATTATTTACTACAATACTTTTCTCAAAGCTACCTAGAAAGAGGTAAATACTGCTGCATAAAGCTGTTATTAACAGCAGCAATAGAGTGAGAACATGGAATCAGGATTAAACTTCAGTGCAGCAGCAGATGGGAAGATCTGCAATGCCTGCCAATGATTCTTACAGTTTCTCATTCACAAATAATTCTTAAAATTTACCTCAGCCCCACTGATGCTACATTCCCCATTCCTTCAAACAGGGCTCCTTTAGTAAGACGTTTAGCGAGAAAACTGCGCAATTCAGTCTCTGCTTCAGCTGGTAGGTTAGTGTCCAGCAAGGAGAGGCTTTAAAAAACAAGAAGAAATCATTAGCAAAAAGCAAATGTTACTGTTTTGTTTCTCTGAACAAGTACAGAACCAGCTGCTTCTAGAAGAGGGACCACTGTGACCACTCTCTGGCTTACTGCCAACTCACTCTGTGACTTCTGGCCCATCAGAAACGCATTCAATGGTTTGCCCACTAGACTGTAAGTCTGGAGTTGTGGTGTCAGCTGATGCTGAACTCCTCAGCAGCTATGAACTAGCCACTGCCTGTCCTTGTTCCTATGTTTCCCAGAGCAACAACTCCATTACAGAGCTTGGGGAAAGACAAAATGTAGATTTAAGATTGTTCAAAAATTTTTAATTATCTACATGAAGTCCTAAGTTAATACAGGTATGTCAAGTATTAGCAGGAAAGAAAACAGAGTTCAAACCAGGAGATGACAGTTTATGTTCAATACATTATCTGAGCTCAGTAGTTGTGTCCATGCCCTACGTATTTCAGAAAAAGCACCCAGGGAACTTCAGTACGTTTTCACAGAGCTTTCTGCTTTGAAAGGGTTTCAGTGTATTTGCTTACTATTCACCTAGCAGCAATACAGCAAGGCCTTCAAAATGGGGCGTTACAGGCAATGATGCTGTTCTGCAGATTGGCTTTACCTGAAGTCTTCGCTGGAGGGTGTCTCTGCCGCCGCACTGCCGGGACTGCCATCCCCACTGTCTGCTCCCTGCTGCGAGGATCTGAAAATCAAGCCATTCCTAGATTGATTTTAACAGCCTTAGCACAAAGAACAGGGAAAAGGGACTGCAGCGGGGAAAGGTATGGCTTGAGGGTGTTTTAAAGCAGGAGCAGGGAATCGGGACGTTATGTGAGGAAAACAAATCTATTCGGGGGGG